>SJYT01006319.1:74041-88794 GCA_006410635.1 Cephalophus harveyi | reverse complement strand
TGGGATTTCTTTGGAAGGAATGATGCTAAAGCTGAAACTCCAGTACTTTGGCCACCTCATGCGAAGAGTTGACTCATTGGAAAAGACTCTGATGCTGGGAGGGATTGGGGGCAGGAGGAGAAGGGGACGACCGAAGATGAGATGGCTGGATGGCATCACTGACTCGATGGATGTGAGTCTGAGTGAACTCCGAGAGATGGTGATGAACAGAGAGGCCTGGCGTGCTGCGATTCATGGGGTCGCACAGAGTGGGACACGACTGAGCGACTGAACTGAACTGAACTGATTATTTTGGCCAAGTATTGATAGTTGTACATATGGATATACAACAAAAATGTACAGTTTTTTAAAAAGATGCTATATAGGTCATGTGCTCTTTTGCTAATTGCATTATTCCTCCATGTCTTTATTTTTGTCTATTGAAAATGTCTAGTTCTGAGAAAGGTGTACTAAAATCTCCTTGGCAGTGAAAGCCCAGAGTCCTAACCACTAAATTGCCAGGGAATCCCCCAGTTCTTCAGCTAGAGTCTTTTATCATTACAGAATACTCTGTTGAGTGCTTTCAAAGTTAAATACCACCCTCATCTAATATTGGCATTCAATTCATGCCCTTTTTTGTTTGCACTTGCCTATTTCCCCTTTGCTGCCCCTTTGTTTTCATCTTTATCATTTAAGTGAGTTTCCATGATGGCACATTGCCGGGTTTTGCTTTTCTAAACACGTCCCTCTGTTTTGTAACGGTAGCAAATTCAATCCATTCTCATTTATTAGATAGTGATGGATTCCCTTGACTAAATTCTTTAGTTTGCTTATTATACTTGTATTTATCTTAACAGTGGTATTTCTTATTTTTCCAAGTTTTCACTTAGCTTTCTGCTGCTGCTGCTGCTAAGTCGCTTCAGTCGTGTCCGACTCTGTGCGACCCCATAGACAGGAGCCCAACAGGCTCCCCTGTCCCTGGGATTCTCCAGGCAAGAACACTGGAGTGGGTTGCCATTTCCTTCTCCATTGTGTGAAAGCGAAAAGTGAAAGTGAAGTCGCTCAGTCGCATCCAACTTCCAGCGACCCCATGGACGGCAGCCTACCAGGCTCCTCCATCCATGGGATTTTCTAGGCAAGAGTACTGGAGTGGCTTGCTATTGCCTTCTCCGACTTAGCTTTCTAGTCTATGTATTTTTCTATTCCTCCCTGAAGTTTGGTTTTCTCTGTGATTGATATTTTTCTGCCTCCTTTGGGGTACAGTTCATGGGCTCAGGCAACCAGGCATACTCAACACTGATAACTGACCTTTGTTACCAGGCTTGAGCCCAGGGGCAGGATGTCCTGGGTTCTCAGTTCTGCCACTCAGCAGTAGTAGGACCAAACGCAAATCACCTGCCCTCCTTGAACAGGAAAACATGGGCAGTTGATCCTCCTGCTTCCCACTCACTCCTTAGGCTTCTGGACTAGGTTTGGGCTGAGCAATCAAAAATGATCTGAGAAAATGATCTTTTCCATGTCTTTGGCCCATTCCTCTCAGAATACTAGGAAGGCATTTCTCAAATACGCTCTTATAGGTCTTCCATTTCTGTGGGACAGCAGGGTTTATGTTATACTTTCCTTCTCCCCTGTCCTCAGTATAACAAAACACTGCAGAATGCTGAGGCTCTGCCTTGGGACACACAAGAGGTGGGCTAGACACCAAACTCTCCTGTCTCCAGGCTTAAATAAAGAGGGGAACCTTCTACCATCTTATTTCAGCATTTGGTGTAGCAGAAATGTCCATATGATAAAGCTGGAATCAACAGGAGACAGGAAATTGGAATAGGGACCCACAGAAGACATTTCCTGGGGAACTACAGCTTATACTCAAGGTGCTGAGGAAGCAGCTACAAACCTATACTTCATTGCTTACAAATCACCTTAAAAGCCAAGAAATCCCTCTGGCTCAGATCTGGTTTAGACCATGCCTTGACTGCTCCCACCAGGTCTTGAGACTTGCCCTCCACAATCGACATCTTAATTCTGTTTTCTCTCAGCCATGAGAAGTATCTATTTCTACATCTCTAACTTTCTGATTCCACAACATTCATTTCATTAGGCAAAACTCTGAACTCCTCGAGGGAAATGCAAGGTTCCTTCAGTCCCTAGTCAAAGCATCACAGAAGTTGGTTCACTGCCGTCTCCTGCAGGCAGCTGAGAACTCGTTCAGGCCAGCCACTTCAACCGTGAGAGTGAGCCCACCTCAACTGCTCCCAACTGTGTGAGCGAGCCACCTCAACTGCTCCTGCACACTTCTACCATCTGGGTCCCTGACCATGCTGAGGGGTTGAGGTAGGAGGCAGATGGGCCCCCTCAGGGTAAAGCAATTGGAGATTCATTCTCTATTGACCCAAACTCCAAGACGAGAATAGCAGGACAACTAAGGGAAAAGTCTGGGCCCTCCCCAGGCCATGGACCTCTCATTCCCAAAATCAGGAGGACCGCCCTCCCTGCCCCCCTCCACCACATATGCACAGAAAAGGCTCCTTGCAGGCCAGAAGGGGAGCCATGTAAAAGGATGCTCGACCCAGATGCCTCTGTGGTAGGACCCATCTTAGCTAAGAGCTGTGTAAACACATGTGGGAGGATCCTGAGATATACCAAATAGGGACCGTGAACCAGGCAGATTAGAATGACCGGCTAGAGGAAACCGGAAGAAATACCCCATAATAGTGTCAGGGGAAGCACCCTGACTGACACCGCCCTCCCTGGCCAGGCACCATAGTAACCATGCGCATGAGCTGTTTCACGACAGGAGGTCCTGGTAAGGAACACGGAACTAATAAGCCTCCGCCAACTGGAAGAGTCTGGGAAAGGTCAAAAGGAGACACCATCTGTCCGCCCACCTCCCAGAACCCTTCTCTCTGGCATCCATCTTGGCTGAACAAGCCTGCACCACCAGAAAGGTCTCTGAGTCAGAAATGATTGGCTAAGGACAACCCAGAAGCTAATCCCATCCCCATAAAACCCGAGACTGCGAGCCACGTGGGAGAGCTGTTCTCCTGGGTTCCTTACCCTACTGCTCTCCACCCGGGTGCCCTTTCCCAATAAAATCTCTTGCTTTGTCAGCACACATGTCTCCTTGAACAATCCATTTCCGAGTGCTAGATAAGAACCCAGTTTCGGGCCCTGAAGGGGTCCCCCTTCCTTCAACAATAGTAATTCAAACTGCCATGAGGATGCAACTCAGAGACTCACTCTCCCAGAGTCTGCTCGTGTGTCTACCCAAACGTACTGTGTTGTTTCCCCTCTTAATAAACACTATACTTGCTACACTACCTTCCATCTTTGTGGAACTTTTTTTCTGCAAAGCCCAAGGGCCAGGGCCCTTGTCCCTGACCATTGGGTCTAGTGGATAGGATCCGGAGCGTTCACCACCATGACCTGGCCTCAATCTCTGGCTGGGATTCTAAGCCTTGCTTCAAGCATTTGCAGGCTGAGGCCACCCAAGATCAGGGTGACAGGAGGCAGGTGTGACCAGTGACATCCTCCTCTCCCCCACTGAGCCCTCCTCCACACGTGTATTGTTCAGTTATTCAATAGTGTCCAACTCTTTGTGGCCCTATGGACTGGAGCCCACCAGCCTCCTCTGTCAATGGAATTTTCCAGGCAAGAATACTGGAACGGGTTGCCATTTCCTACTCCAGAGGATCTTCCCATCCCTACGTGAAAGAACATCAAACAACTCTGTTCAAAACAGTTTATTTTATTTTATTTTTGTCAGACAAACACATTGATTTCTGGACCACAGTAGAGGATGGAAACCTTTCACAAACTTATTTATTTGAAAATACAAATATAAAATTATACTTTCCACATCTGTGATGTGAGAGACTGCCATCCACATAGTAATTTTTTACAACAGGGCTTTAAGAAAGCCACACACAAAGACCTGAAAGATGCTTGAGATATATATATATATAGATACATATATATGTATATATATAAAAAAAATACTCACTACCAAAGTTGTCATCAGTTTCATACTAAAGTATAAAAGTAAGGGTGAGGTCAGCCACAGTGCTAGGGAAAGTTTTATTTAGATACATTGATGTCCACATGAAACGCTTAGACTTGCATCCTATTACATATGGAATTCCGAGTTTACAACACACCATGAACGGCAGATTGGCTAGCCCACGCTACTCAAAGGACACTCACAGATTCCACACAGGATGGTACAGTATGTACAGAATACAGTAGCAGAGAGCCTTCTGGAAGGCTCTGGAAACTTTTGTCTCTCAGTCTCCATCCCCCGCCCCCCACGTGCCCCTGCCTCCTAGAAACAAACTCCTATCCGAGACAATACATTCTGATTATTTGATAGCCAAGTGTTTGGATTCAGGTTGCTTCCCCAGAGGGGTGGATTTTTACGTATATATTTTTGTTTTAGTTTACTTACTTTTTTTTTTTGGTTAAAAAAAAAAAAGAAAGAAAACAAACATTACAGTATTAAAGTATTGCTTAAAGTACAGCGTCTCCTTGGGTAGTGTCTATGCCCAGGACGGGGCTGAGCTGACTTCTGCTTCTTTTTGTTTGGAGTGGGGGCCGGGTGGAGAGGGGTGGGGGGAGCCTGCCAGTGTCTCTCGTCCATGTGCTTGCCTGCATCTGTCCCTCTGCCCCTGCCCTCAACCCCCCACCCTGCTTCAGCCTTCCTTGGAAGATAGCCTGGCCTGTGAAGCACATTCAAGAAAGAAAAACATTCTTCCCTCCCCACCCTACTCCCCAGCCTCCCTCTGTCCCTGTGAGCCACTCCCAACCAATAGAGAGAAATATGAGTTAGTGTTTCTTTTGTAAACAATTTCATATGCAATATAATACAGAAAGCATGGCTGACCTTCAATTTAAAAAATGTAGTAAACTATATTGCTTTATTCTTGATTATGCTGCAGTGAGTGAATGGCAGAATGAAGCAGTGTGGGTGGGTGGTGGTGGCTAAGTCCCTAGCCCTCGTTTGCACTAAGGATCAAAATAGGTTTTGTTTTTCTATTTGGAACCAAAAAAAAAAAAAAAAAATTTTTTTTTTTCCAAAATCCCCAAATGAAAAAGAAACAGAAAAAAAAAAAAATCGAAAACAAAAACTGAACACCTTTCAGGTCATTAGAACCAACAATTACCCAATGATTTTTATACTAGTCTAGCAAGATGTGTGTAACATTCACTGGCTGTGAATTGCTGTGCAGTGAAACATTAAATTGACAGCAATAGAGCCATGCTACCTTAAAGTCCAAGCTACGAGTTCAAATTAAGATGAAGGTTATGAAGGAGAGAAACGCAAAGGCCTGTTGGGACTTCGTTTGAATCAAGCCCATGAGCGACTGGGATAGAGTGAGGCTGTCTGGTTTTCCCAGTGGGTGTGAGGAAGGCCACAGACCAGGTGTGCAAGCTCCTGGAGAGGAGACCCAGAACTTGGTCATCCCTGTCAGCTCCACGTCCAGGGAGAACTAGGAATCGGTCTAGGAGCTTCTGTGCCCACTCTCCTCTGAGAGGGAGGAGAGGAGTCTGGGGGCCCCAGGCAGATGGACCTAGAAGCCAGAAAGTCACCCGGTGGCTGCTTTATGATTCCGGGGAAAAGCCATCAGCCAAGAGGGTTTCTCCCCCAGGGAAGGCGGAAGGTGGTTCCCATGTTCGCCATTGAGCTTAACTGACACAAAGACAAGGCTGAACATCAGTGCTAAAATAATTTACAAAAATCTTTCAAAATGGACTTCTAGATGAGTGGGGGACTAATGTGAACCTTAACCTAGGTAGCCACATTAAAACATATCAGATTTCCACGAGATTTGTGCTATGGGCTACTGGGTCTCTTCAAAAGGTATTATAAACATCTAAAACATATTCACACAGATTATCAATTTCTTCTGAGCATTCTTAAAAAAATATTTTTTTCTCTTAGTAAAATCATTTTAATATACCATGCCTCCCTCTTTTAAAAAATAAATTAAAAAAATCCAGTTTTGCATATCTAGCATTAGCATTTAAGGTAGTATGGCACACCCCTTCACAGCTGGGGGGGGGTGGGGTGGGAATCTACAAAACGCCGCAGAGTCTACCGGCATCTGAACATCGTGAGACCTTGGGTTAGTTGAAACCACATCAGATCAGCAAAAATAAAATGAAAACTTGAAATCGAAAAAAAAAAAAATGAAAGGAAAAAACTGCCCCAAAATTATTAGCATTTTTTTTCATAAATAAGAGAAAGTTCTATCCTTACTGGTCCTAAATCTGAATAACTATGTCTAATTTTTTTAAACCTTAATTACGTTATACCTATCAATATGTACTAGAAGAAAGAGGAGAAAAAAAGTCACTACGCTAGTACCAGGACAGCACGCTTACAAGATAGCCATTTTATACAGTATTAACAGACAATGATCAACAAAGAGTCTTCTATGAGGTGATGGGGGATGCAGAGAAAGGAAAGCTAGTACAGTACATCACCAACATGGACAAAATAGTAATTAAATTCCCTAGTCTAGACACTGAATTTCTGGGAATTTATTGTCTCTTTTTTTTTCTTTTTATTTTTTTAAATAAAACTTCTATTTTGTTATTTTATTACTTGAACAAGTTTTGATATTTTAAAAGCGCCCAGCATTTTACTTAACCTGGTTGTTTGGAAATAAAAAAAGAAAGAAAGAAAAACAAAAAAACCTTCACCAAACAACCTAACATTTTATTGGAAAAAACAAAGAACATGATTTAAAAAAAAAAAAAAAAAGATGTTGCTGTTTAATTAGAATTGAAAAAGGCTTTTTTTCTTTCTTTCTGAGTTAGCATTTTGGAGCCTTTTGCTTGAAGATGCTTTTACCCTACCATGTCTGTGAATGTCTACATTAGTCTACTTTGTTAGTAAAATTTATAAAAATAGGAGTGCAGCAGCTCTTTATAATAAATGTCGCATTCAGTGTCTCATACTGGCTGTGCCTTAAGTACCAAATTTATAAACGTAACAATTTAAAAAATATTAATAAAACGTCAATATCACATTTTAAAAAAGAAAAAAAATATATATCCACACTACAATATGTTTTAATGCCATCTATTGAGTTGTACTTCTATAGTTGCTGTTGCCGACCTATTACCAATATTAAAAAAAAGTTAAATTAAAAAATATCCTTCATCATAAGTATCTTTCCCCAACCGAGGACCATATATTATAACAGCCAAATGTTAAACATGTGCAAACAGGAAACGGTCAGTTTTTCCCACCAGTCACAGTGCAGCGATGTTTATACTTTTTACTTTTTAAAATTCTGTTTACATCTACAATAAATTAAAAAAAAATTCTTTCATAGCCTATAAGTATCTTTCCCCAACCGAGGACCATATATTATAACAGCCAAATGTTAAACATGTGCAAACAGGAAACGGTCAGTTTTTCCCACCAGTCACAGTGCAGCGATGTTTATACTTTTTACTTTTTAAAATTCTGTTTACATCTACAATAAATTAAAAAAAAATTCTTTCATAGCCTCTCTGGTGATACTTGCAGCACTGAGGTATTAAAAAAAATATATAAACCAAAAGGTTGCTTTCCTAATTGGTAAATAGAAAGTGAATGGAGAAAAGATTTCATTAATGCAGGCTTATCCACTCCTGGCCCATGGGTCCCCGGAGCTGGGGGGAGGCTGGGGGGGACAGGGGAGAAGAGAGGCAAAGTGTCCTAGGGACCTTTGGAGGTGCTGAAATGATTGGACAATAGAAAATGATCAAATATTTAAAAATTAAGACTGAAAAAGAATGTCCCCCCACCCCTCCCCACCCAAGCCAAACCAGGTGTGCTTTGAAACATTAAATATGTTAAATATTAAAATTGTAGCTTTGTTTTTAAAAAACGTCTTGGGAAAAGCAGTTTTTCATATTTTAAATAAAAATCTAACTAGACGGTAACGTTGGAAGCTGTGCACAGACGAGAGGTTAATATGCTGGTATATGACACTAATACAGTTCTTAGGTCTATCACACAGACAAGAGGAGCTAAACAGTGTTCTAACCTGTCCCGGGGTCGGCCTGGCAGCTGGGTGTTCATCCGTCTCAGTCACTGACGAGGTTACCGTCCCTCCCCTCCTCCACCCACAGAGCATCAAACTGCCTGGGACCGACTCCCTCACAAAAATATTTTTGATTCTCTCTTTCTTAATAGTTTCTATGTAGTTAATGGAATTGTATTTACAACATTTTTTTTTTAGAATTCACAATTGCCAAAAACCTTATAATATCACCTCTTTCAACAGAAAAAAAGCACTTATAGAAAAGGAGGACACGCAAAACATTGTCGTCCTTACCTTATTGCCGAAAATAGATATACTTAGGTTAACAAAGAGACGCCACAAAAAAAGAACCGCTATAGAGTCTGTTCATTAGCCTGCTACATCTCACTTCTTATACAATGCAGAGTAGAAAGTTGATGCCCACCTCCCGCTCGGCACTTCACAACCTCGCTTCTCTGTGTGTGCTCAAATTCTGCCTGAAAATTCATACAGTCTCAGAATTGATACCAAAATATTCAGAGTAATATTACCATCTCAGCATCCTTGAAAAAGTGAGAACAGAATTAAACAAGCAGAAAAAAATTGTTTTAAGAAAAAAATAATACCTTAATATAACAATTATACTATGGTTAGCTTTTAACTAGATATTAAAGCTATATGACTACTGGACTAAGTCAAAATCACTACCAAATGTGATTCAAAGAGATTTAAAAGGAGAAGAGGGAAGAGAGAAGAGGGAGGGAAACCATCAAGAAAAACAAAAACAAAACAAAACCAAAATCATGGGATATATACACATTTAAAAGCTGTTGTCTTATATTACAGCAGATTCGTGAGATGATGAGATGTAGTCAACCCTCGATCCGAAGTGAGCCATCTCTGGTTGGGATGGGGAGTGAGGCTGGTGGGGGAACAGGTCTGATGACATCACCTAAACAAAGGGCCACTCAGAAACTTCGCCCAGTCTTGCCTGGACATCCAGGTATGCTCTGCAGGGCGCAGGAGGTCGAGGATGTCCGAAAGAGAACACAAAGTCAGGGTGGGAGGAGAAAGAAGAAATGTCAGGCAGGCATACTGTTTACTCTGAACTTTTTAACCAGCATTTTCAGATTATGACTACTTTGGGCTACTGAGGATGTTTGAAAGTGGCCAGGCTAACAGCTGACTGGGGTCACAGCCTGAGCCAAGCTTGATGCTGGGGAGAAAGAGGGCAGTTTTGTAGCTCATTTTGCTGGCTTGCTAATTTGCTGATTCGATACACTGTGGTAGAGTTCTTGAGGCAATGGTGGAAAATGGGGTCAGCAGATGTGGTCACGTGGGATTTGCAGCTGGAACGGTGAACTGCAGAGTGACTATCGCTGCCTTTTCTGGTTAAGAGTCTGTTTTCAAGGCTAAATGTTTAAAAGTGTCTGTCTTTAGGAGACACCCGTCCAGGACTGTCCATAACTAAAACTGCAAATTTCTCCTTAAAAAAATCATATTACATACAAAAGACTCAAGGTCAGGACGCTTGTAAAAACATACACAACAAATAATAATCAGCTTTGGTCCTAGGAAATGAGAACAGGCCCAGGATTCCCANCCCGTCCAGGACTGTCCATAACTAAAACTGCAAATTTCTCCTTAAAAAAATCATATTACATACAAAAGACTCAAGGTCAGGACGCTTGTAAAAACATACACAACAAATAATAATCAGCTTTGGTCCTAGGAAATAAGAACAGGCCCAGGATTCCCAGGCTTGTTGATTGATTCTCCCTGAACTGACTGGGAGCCAGGGCCCCTCCTTTCACGGATGGTGCGAAAGGGCTGAGGGTCATCTCCGCTGGGCACAGACTGTGTGTGTGTGCTTTGGGGCGGCCATGTGACTCAACTGGCCCACTTAATCATTTTGGAGGGGGCGAGTGGTTAGCTCCACTCTCTAGTCTGTTCCATCCTTCCGAGTCCTAAAGCTGGATGCGGGAGGCTGGGCTGCTGAGCAGCCTCACCTCCCTCCACCCGCAGGGAAGCTCTGCCGTGGAGGCAGGGCCGGAGGCGGCACCGCCCGCTGTTTCTGGCAGGGAGGGAAGAGGCACTGGCAGCTGTCTGATCCCCGTGTCATCTGACTCCACAAGGGCTGGAGCCACCTTCAGCCCCCCACGTTCTTGGGTCCATCAGCCCGCCTTGCTCTCAGAGGAGCCTCGCTTTGCTGGGACCCCTAAACCCAGTTGAATTAGTCGTGAGTAGCTCTCCTTCACACTGTTAGTGGCCTCTGGCTCCGGCAGGCCAGCAATAGCTGGGTCAGTGCTGGAAGGGAAGTGGAGGCGAGGGGGTGAAGAGAACTCACACACGGGGTTTATTGGGTTAAGAGAGGCAGTTGCGTTAGTCGAGGTGATTCCTTAGAGCAATATTAGAGAAATCCAAGAGATGTACGGAGCTTGCCTCCACCTGGTCCCCCAGCTGGGCCCACGCTACTGGGTCCTGGCTGGCTCGGGGGCCTGGAGCAACCCTCGGCAAGAGGGGCGTCCTGCTGACTGCAAACCAAAGTGGCAAATCCATCTCAGCCTTGCTTCTCCCAGAGGGACAAGTGCTCATGTCCCAGCTGGGATTTTGCAAGCAGGATCCACTCCCAGGCCTCAGCTGTGGCACTCTCTCTTCCGAAGAAACAGACTCTTGTCTCAAGACCCAAAACCAGCTCGCTCACACAGGTCACATTGAGCTTCCACGAGAGAACCCCCTCTCCCTTCCTGGTGCTGTTCCGGAGAATGAGGGATACCCGTCTTCAATGAGAATGTGAAAAGAGGCTCCCTCACTGACTTGCCCCAACCTCCCATCTCCTCCACTCCACCCCTTCCATATCCCCATCAAAGTGATTTAAAAAATGTTTAATTAACTTGAGCTCAGTTTAAAAGGTTAGGAAACTGGCAGGGATCCAAATCCATGTAACGCAGGTGATGTCGTTAATTTAATTTGCTTTTCGTGGGGTAATCTGGATAATTACTCAGTAGTTACTGGCAAAAATGTTTTCTTTTCACTGAAAGATGGAATCTGGCGGTCTCACTGCATGAACCCCACTGGCCGAGCTCAGCAAGCTCTGGGTAGCTGAGAGGGCCCGGCAACCCTTAGCACCCTCCGCCCCCAAGCCTGGCAGAAGTCTGACGTCTCTCTGCTTCTGTCCCCTTGGGATGGGCACAGCACAGCATCTCCTTCCAGTTTCCCACACTTTTGATCGTATTTCAAGACAGAGAAAGATGAGAGGTGGGAAAGAGAGAGAAAAAGGATCAAAAGAATCAAGGAAAAAAAAAAAAGATAGTGGAAGAAAAATGGGGGTCATGATTTAAGCCAGAGGAGGGATGAGATTAAAAGGCTGGATCTTGTTGCCCCCACCCCCCCGGAAAGGGGTGGAGAAAGAGGAGGGAGAGACGTTGACGCGATGGGACCAGGGCCCGTGCGTACTTGCATGCCCAGTGTGCATACATGTACGGACACGCCTGGCGGGCGAGACACGTGGCAGAAAAGGCAATACCTCAGAGTGGGGTGGCAACGGAAGCACCTGCTCAGTGGTATCCATTTGTAAAGGCCGTTGCAATCAAAGGTCCCTAAAATTGCACAATTGTTAAGGTCATCAGCACGCTATACATGGGAACAGATTGTCATATTCTGGGAAAGGAAATTATCGCTAGGACTAGACTGTGGTTGCCAGCATGAATATGTAATTCTGAGACACCGTGCCATGAGGGGCTAGGATGACATCCTCCCAAGCCCTGACTCCCAATCCTGGCCTGTCCGCTCACCCAAGGGAAAACTGAGAGCCAGATTCCCAGGGGTAGGTGGATGAGAGGAGACGGGGGCTTGTGCCACCAACGGCAGGCACCGTTGCACTGAGCCCCAGATAGCCCCCGACGGCTCCAGCTGGGGAGAAGGCCAGCCCCGTGCAGACCAAACGTGACTTGATGTTGTTATTTCAGAAACCATCACAGCACACAGGTCAGAGACCCAGGTTTTCATGAACAGATAGGGTCAGTGTTTCTGGTGCTGACCATGTCCGACATAGTGGTAGACGATCCCTGAAACGGATGCAGCTCTAGGTTGACTAGTTACGGCTCTCGATTAGGTGTTATAGCCGATCCGAGGGGGTGTAACTCACCAAACTACTGCCTAAGTGATACTGGTTCTGGAGTGGGATTCAACAAGGACCTGGACTGCACACAGGCCAGGCAAGGCACGTGTGTGCGTGTGTGTGTGTGTGTATAGTGGAAGAAAAATGGGGGTCATGATTTAAGCCAGAGGAGGGATGAGATTAAAAGGCTGGATCTTGTTGCCCCCACCCCCCCGGAAAGGGGTGGAGAAAGAGGAGGGAGAGACGTTGACGCGATGGGACCAGGGCCCGTGCGTACTTGCATGCCCAGTGTGCATACATGTACGGACACGCCTGGCGGGCGAGACACGTGGCAGAAAAGGCAATACCTCAGAGTGGGGTGGCAACGGAAGCACCTGCTCAGTGGTATCCATTTGTAAAGGCCGTTGCAATCAAAGGTCCCTAAAATTGCACAATTGTTAAGGTCATCAGCACGCTATACATGGGAACAGATTGTCATATTCTGGGAAAGGAAATTATCGCTAGGACTAGACTGTGGTTGCCAGCATGAATATGTAATTCTGAGACACCGTGCCATGAGGGGCTAGGATGACATCCTCCCAAGCCCTGACTCCCAATCCTGGCCTGTCCGCTCACCCAAGGGAAAACTGAGAGCCAGATTCCCAGGGGTAGGTGGATGAGAGGAGACGGGGGCTTGTGCCACCAACGGCAGGCACCGTTGCACTGAGCCCCAGATAGCCCCCGACGGCTCCAGCTGGGGAGAAGGCCAGCCCCGTGCAGACCAAACGTGACTTGATGTTGTTATTTCAGAAACCATCACAGCACACAGGTCAGAGACCCAGGTTTTCATGAACAGATAGGGTCAGTGTTTCTGGTGCTGACCATGTCCGACATAGTGGTAGACGATCCCTGAAACGGATGCAGCTCTAGGTTGACTAGTTACGGCTCTCGATTAGGTGTTATAGCCGATCTGAGGGGGTGTAACTCACCAAACTACTGCCTAAGTGATACTGGTTCTGGAGTGGGATTCAACAAGGACCTGGACTGCACACAGGCCAGGCAAGGCACGTGTGTGCGTGTGTGTGTGTGTGTAGTGTGTATGAATGTGTGAGGTGGTGTGTGTGCGCATGTGTGTGGGTTGGGGGGGGTGACCTTTCAATGCCAGGGGCAGAGACTGGCCGCCCCGATGCCCTGATTGTCTGCACTTGCTTTGTTCTCCCCAGCACAGCCCGGTAGGCAGGGTTCTCCCACAGGGATGTGACCTGGGATAGCAGACACTTCCCTCTTAGCTCAAAATCAAACTGTCTCCAAGATGGAGAGGTTGGCCGATTTTCGGTTTCCCCAATGGAAGGGACAGCGAGCGAGTGGGCTCAGGCACATTCATGCTCACACACACCGGGAGGGGGAAGAACAATACAATCTGAAAACAGCATGCAAATCTGTTAAGCAAATTTCCATCGCCTGGATTAGTCAGATTATAGAACCACAGAGCATTACAAATGCACCTGGCCTTCGGGGCGGGCGGAGCTAAAGAACGCAAAGGGGAACTTACTTGGAACCTGGAGATGGTAGGAAACATTAGCGGAGGAAACCCCCTTGGACGGGACTTGCACCCCACGCTATGTCCCAGGCCCCAGTGTGGCCCCAGTCCCAGGAAGGACTCTACTGACTCAGCCTGTCATCCTACGGGGACGGGGCCGGGGCCCTAGCTCCAAGGTCCCAGCCCCCCTGAATCTCCAGGAGGCCGGGATCAAGCAGAGGGGCTGACCCCAGGGGTCTACTACGAGCCAGCAGCTGCCTTAGCCTGTTTCCTTAAAGTCTCACACGCCAGCTTTCGAGGGAGGAAGACTTCTTTTTGTTTTGCAGCCAGGGATGCAAGGGGTTGTACATGCGGTTCAGGGTTGAGTGGGCTGAACGTGACCCAGGAGTGACCTGCCCACACTCCCTCCACTCCACCTGTGGCCTGCGCACGGTGAGAAGCTGCAGCTGGGGGTGGCGGATGTGGGTGTGGCGGGGGACCCAGTGCCCGCTCCTGGCCTGCCTGCTTGGGGCTTCCCTGGCACATCACCGCCCCCCGCGGGCCGCAGGAGACAGGCGGGAGGGCAGGGGCGGGGAGGTACTTACGGCGATGCCGTGGCCGAAGCCCGAGCCCGGCTGAGGGCTGGCGGCGCTTATGTAATTCCCCACTCCGGAGTCTTGGCTGGCAGGGCCGTAGAGGTCGGCGACGGGTCCTGGGCTGTTGGCCCCCGGGAAGCCTCCGGGCCGCGCCGGGTTGGAGCCTGCCGGGGAAGCGGGCCCGCCAAAATTCGGTTGAGCACTGTAGCTATTCAGGACTGGTGTGCAGAGAATAGAGCTGGGTATGAGGCTGGAAGCCAGGCATGCACCGGTCACCACAAGCCAGACACTCGGGAGGAACAGCTGAGGCCCGACTTCTAACACTCAATCAAGGCCATGCGAAGACATCAGCAGGGACTCAAGAATACTCAGCCCAGGCTACTACTAAGAAGCTCGGAGCTCCAAAAAGAGAGAGAATAAAAAAAACGACCATTCAACACAGTATGGCAACCAACCGGGGTGCTTCACTGCCCACCAAATTATCACAATAGAAATAGAGGAGATATATGGAAGAGAGAGAGAGAGTTGGTTTTTTTTTTTTTTTT
>SJYT01006319.1:0-73193 GCA_006410635.1 Cephalophus harveyi | reverse complement strand
GTGGTCGGAGGATGGGATATGTCATGGAAGACTTGGGCATCTTAACATAACCGTAATGATGGTGGCAGAGGGCTCCCTTTTGGGGTGGAGAGCAGGGGATGGAGGGAGGGATGGGGTGGGGATGGAGAATCTGGAGGCTCTGGGCCAAAGCTGGTGAACGCCAATGATGCTACAGGACAACCACACACTCACCTCCTGCAGTAGAAGGAAAGGGGGGATTTAAACTTTTTTTTCCTTTTGTTTAAAAAAAAAGACAAAGAAGTATGAATTCAGAGCATACTGACTGAACCAAATTATCACGAAAGCGTATCTGACCGAAAAGCCTGCGCTCTGTTGGTTATCTTCAGATAGACTCCAGACTATCAGAAAGAAGAACGAGGACTGGACCTTTGCTACAAGGAGACGAGACTTCACACCCACATGTTCCTTGGGGAGGGGTGGTGGGGAGGGGGCAGGGTGAGGAGACGCTGCCCCAGGCCCCTGCCTTTACTCGGTCCAGTGTTCCCGCCCCAGCGAGGACCACAGCTTGCCAACCAGGTTAACTGTGTCTCTTCTTCATTTCCCTTTAGTAGCTGAAATCTTTTATTTTCCATAATAGAATAAAAAACACTTTTTTAATATTGTAAGTAATTTTCATTGACTTTTGAAGTTCAAGGTGAATCAGGCTGGCCAGTTCTGGACTACGACCCATCCATCTTGAAGAACCAGACAATACGGGTTCCACGCACTTCTTTGAATCCCAGCGGGTGCTCCTCACGACAGCCTTCTCCCTCCTGCCTATGCTCGGCATTTCCCTCTGCCCTGGGCCCACCTGCCCTCAGTGGCAGGAGGGAAAACATCTGCATATCTTCTCTGGACCATGACATTGCCCTGGACACCTGTGGCTGGAACTCCTCACTTCTGGGGGGGTGTGTGTGGAGTGGGGGGCGGAGGCTTGAAGAGCCAAACCTGGATTGATTGCTACCAACTAGTCGCCAAGATGGAAAAAGACCGACAATGCACCCCAGCTAGGCTGGTGGGAAACTGAAATAGGATGCAAAGATGCAAAGGAGAACGATCCAAGCAGGGCTGGGCTCCCAGCTCAGCAGAGAAAAGGCAAGCTGCTTCCTGGGAAGGCCATCTGGGGCAGGAGGCTCCAAGGTCAGGCCCCTAGGAAGCTGTGCCAAGAAAGGAAGAAACTGGCTGATGGAAAGCACAGGTTAAAGAAAAAAAAAATCCCAGGGCTCGGAGCAAGGGAATGGCTGATTTGGGAGTGCACTGGCAGACAGAGGGGACAGGATTTTTGAATACAGGAGATTAAATTTGTAGATAACATTTGGCCCTTCTCACTCACAGAGGCAAGGATCAAGCTGAGATATTCAACAGACAGCATTATCTCAGGCTTACACACTTTCTTCTTCCAGGCCAGGGAAAGCAGAGAGAGCTCAGACACTGACTCCCGGTTCACCCAGGCAGCTGACCCCACTCCTACATCAAGGAACCAAGAGAGTAACTAGCCAGCTCTGTTTCAGGGTAACGGGTGGGAGGTGGAGCCACGGTGGAAGGTAAAGGCTTTCTGACCTCTTTCTCCTCTGGCTAGATGAGGATCCAGGGTGGGCATGCCCATCTAGAAGCCAAGGAGGAGAGAGAGAGCTCCATCTCAGCTCCTCCCAGTAGGGTGAGGGATACCCAGAGACTAACCCAGCCAGCAAAAGGAGCCTGGGAGAGAGAAGGCTGTGTGCTCATGGAAGGATGCTGTCTAGAAACATGCCCCGCTAGAGGGTCAGAAGACAGAGGGGCTGGTGGTGTTCGGCCCACCCGTTAGCTTCCCCATCCTGTGTGCCCAGGAGGCCTGCAGCTGGAGACCTGGCCTGAAGGGAGTCTCCTAGGTGGGCCTACATCGCCCCTCCCTCTTCTATCCTCTTCCATCCAATGACACCACAATCACTGTGGAGGAGGCACTGTGTTACAATGCAGCTTTAAAACCCTAAGTCTTGCACAGTTACACACTTGCCCTCTTCACGCCTGAGCCCCAGCTCCGTCACCCTGCAGACACTCCCCAGTCAGGGCTGAAAGACGGGGCCCTGACTCCCCGCCTAGGATGCAGGTGGCAGGCCAGGAGCCCCTGGTTCTGGGCTGGTCCTTTTTCTCTGGACAGTGGAACCTGCTCCCTCAAGGGCTGAGGGCGTAGAGGAGCCGGGTCACTGGGCTCCTCGGTCAATGATTCCCTCTTTCTTTGTGCGCAGAGGACCCGGGCTCCAGAAAGCAGGTTAACAAGCCAACCTATGTCCTGAACCCATGCATCTCTGGGAGGGCACTACCCAGCTCAGCAGTTTGAGAAGGAAAGGGGAGGGGCACTCAGACACCAACATGCGCTGTTCAATGGTGGGAAGGCAAGAGGGACATGGTGATCTTCTTCTTTGGGGATGTTCCCCTGCACACTGGTTAGCAACACAGTAAAGGAGGACCCCCTCCCCTCCAAGCTGTGACCTTGAGAGAAGAGGCAGGCAGGTGGGGGCGGGGGGAGCATGCCTCGAGCCCCTGGCCTGAGGGTGCTTTCCATGCTAGTTACCCTGAATCAGTTCTCAATGGGCTGTCTCCTTGCAGGTCACCTCCAGGCTCATTTTAAGGGGCAGAAATGCTCCCAAGGCCAGGGTCAGGTCAGGAAGAGGGAATGGGACATCCCTCAAGGCTGCTTAGCTAGGGTATGTGTGTCTGTGTGCGTATGGAGGGAGGGAGGAAGAGGTCTCAGGTAGGTACTGCTGAATAAATAGTGCTGAGATTTAAAAAGGATGTTGTAACTCCCGTCCCCGAAGAGGACAATGTCTTGCAAACACCCTGGCATTTTTGTAGCAGAAGCTGTGAGCATTAAGTGGCCTTGGGCAAGCTCTGCACCAAGCAGCAGTTTGGGAACTCATGGTGGGGGAGCAAGGTCACTTCTCCACTGGCCGCTCTGGGCAGCGTCCACAGCAGCTGTTTAATCCGGGGCAGGTGCCTCTCCTCGCCCTGTGTCCCAGGCATTCTCTGGGCTTTCTGGGTCCAGGCAGCAGTATGCTCTGGGAGGCAGCTACGGTGCAGAGAAAGGGAGCGCTGGACTTGGAGTCAGAAGACCTGAGTGTGACCCCGGCCTTGATCTCCAGCTACCTGCCTGGGTGGGTGTCAGCCCCTCACTCACCAGAGTCCTCATCCATGACACGTGAGTCCTGCCCTACTCTGCCTGACTCTCAGTGGGCTGAGGCGAAAATGCAAAAGAGGAATGCCTATTAACTCATCATGTTTAGAACAAATACATCCGTTTTTGAAACAGTTGTGTATGCAGAGACGAGCAAGGCAGGTTACTATACGCAGGTTTAGGAAAACCTGATATACGACAGCACAGTTCACTGGCCAAACAAATCAGGAAGTGATTCACAAAAGGATCTGTTTCATCGACCCCGCATTCAGTCACCTTGGATCTGATGAAAAGACTGGGGAATGCGGGGGATGGGCAGGAAAGCAAGGACACTACCTCTCATTGAGGCCAGCAAGAGGAAACGCATCTAAAATTTCAGTTGGTGGCATTTTGCATTGGATAAAAGGAGGCACTTCCTGCCTACCAAGGGAATACACCTGGATGGCTGGCCCAGGAAAGCCATCCCAGAGTCCTTTTCCAAGGTCTGTCCTGCAGGCTCAGACCCTCACCTGCAGAGGCAAGACCCAAAGCTCGGGAGCCTCTGGGGGGTTTACAGCAAACCTTTCCTTCTGGTGGGTACGAGTCTGCATGTGGTTCTGCCCGACTGTGGTCAGAAGGAGCTGGGCTGAGAGTGGAATTTGTCACTGAGGGTGGGGAAGTTGTGGGAGAGGGCAGTGAGGATCAGGAGATCAGGAGAGCCACACTGCAGGTCTAGGAAAGGTTGGAAGCCCCAATACTTCTGTATGCTTCCAACGTGATGCCGCTGGACCTAGGGCAGAAGGCTAGAGCCCAGGACTCGGAGGCGGGCACCCCTGGGAGGGCATCTCTGGCTCTAAGGCCTGAAGAGTGGATTATTACTGATTCAGAGAAAGGAACTGTTAACAGAACTGTTGCTATATCTGAGACAAGCCAGGGCCCACCAAGTCCCAGGCTGAGACCTGGGTCCTGGTTTGGTGGCTCTCACTTTTCACCAAAAAGCAGAGCCAGCCCTCAGGACAATTTCAGTCTCCCGCTTGACGAATTATCTGTGGCCGCCAGGATCCATCTCAGGAGGGGGCCTCACGGCCCCCAGCACGTTGCTGGGACAGTGCGTGCTGCTCAGGACAAGGCAGGCGCAGCGGCAGGCCCGCCTGCACCCAGCCCAACTCAGAAGGTAACCTGCTGCCCAGCAGACCTTACTGTGCCTNTTCTTCCTGTCTCCCTATACAAACCAATATATTGCCGGGAAGGACAAACTCAGCCTGCTATCAGCATGTCTTGACACATCTGACGTGCCTGGCTCATTGCAAACACTGCAGGAGACACGTGGAGAGAGTCAGCTCGCTCCCTGGGCTCACAGGGAGTCAGTGTCACAAACACTCCTAAGGTCGGTTTCAGTGATGCCGGTCTTCGAAGACTGCAGTTTCTGCTTGTTCTCTCAACATCTAGCCTGCTTCAGACCACTGTGGGGGCCCCAGATGTCTGCTGGTTAGTGCTGGCGTATCTTAAGTAGGGAATGGATGGACAGTGCAACCTAAGACTCAGGACTCACGGTTTTGTAAGAAAGGTTGCAGCTTCAGGTCAAATCACATTCCCCAAAGAGACAACTTCACTGCTGGCCAGCTCCAAACCCCTCACATCCTGAGTTCCTAGTGAACCTGGATACTCACACTATCACTCAGATCAGTGCAAGGAGACAGCCCCCAGAACCCCAACTACGGAGGGCTTTATGGCCGGTACTTTCTGTTGCTGGACAACCTCAATAGGAAACAGCTCATTCTCTTTCTGTCTTGACACTTTCTGAGTATCAGCCTTGACTTGGGTATGTCTCTTCCTTACAAAGGACCAGGCTGGGTTGGCTGGGGAGGAGGTGTGGGGTTAGTGGCTGACTGCCATCTGATGAGGGGTAAATTCTGGGGATGGAGTAGCACTGAGTGGGCCTGGGCCTGGGCTGTGTTTCCTTCGTTGTACCCAGATTCTTTACCATCTGAGCCACCAGAGAAGTCCTCCAGGTGCACTGGCAGGCGTTTTAACACCATCTTGTTCTCGCTCCTAACAACTTGAAAGATGGGCTTTATTGCCCTGGGGTCGCAGACAAGGAAACTTGGGGCTGGGGCCATGCGGGGATGCATCCAGGGTCTCACAGTGTCTCAGACTGACTCACTTGGACTTCGGGGCAACTCCCAGCTGCTTTTAGATTGAATCACACTGCCTAGCTGTCCTTCCTGGCACCGTGGTTTGCGAAGGTTTCTTCTGTTTATTTGGATCTTTCTTTGCTTTGCGGAGGTTGCAAAACCAAGGATGATGAATCAAACCTCCAGTACTGAAGTGCCAGTTCCTGATGGCATGGGCCCTGCTGCCCTTTCCAAACTGGGAGCTCCCTGGTGGTGGGGGTGTCTCCCCCATCAGACTGGGGGCTCCCTGAGGTGGGCCGTCTCTTTATGGCCCCTGCCACAGCAGATAGGGGATAGCCTCTCTCCTGAGGACAAGACCACCCTCCTCTGGACCACATCTCGGAACAATACCGGGCACAAAGCTGGCATGCAGTATAGCTGGGGTCAGAGTGTATCAGAGAGAAAGGAAGTCCTTCCATGCACCCCAGAAAGTGCAAGCAGAGGGTTGGTCTTAGTCCCCAAAGACCACTCCAGTCTAGTAAGGGCCATCCTTCGGGGAGCCCTCAGGTGTGAGCACCTTCAGTGTTTACTGGTTGATTCCATGTCATGGAAACTCACTGCTCATGGTTCCAGAAACCCGGGCGTGGGGTGGGGAGGATGCCCAAGGGGCACCCCTTGAGGACTTGTACAAAAGGCTTTCCACTTGAGCTGCCCGTCTTTAACGATTGTAAAGGCACCGGAGTTTAATCCATTTTTGATGTAAGCGCTAATAGCTCTGTGTCCTTGAAGTTCAAAGTGGGCGCATACATGTCACTAATTAGCCAAGCACGGCGCCATTCAGCTCCCTCTCATGTTTCTAATTAGGTCTTTAATAACAAACAAACTCCGACCTTACCTAAAGGCCCCCATTCATCAGACAGTCAAGGAGGGTGGCTGCTTTCTTGTTTATGGTTGCTCTGGGCCACTGGTTCTACGTGTACATGCTCTCAATCTCAGCTAGGACAGGCCAATTCTGGGGGGAGGCAGGAGAATCCATCTATGAGGACACAGACCCTTTCAGCCTGTTCAGGAGGAGTGGATCTCCTGGCCCTGCTGGGAGGGCCAGTGGCGGGCAGGAGAGGCCTGAGCTCCAAGGCTGCAGGCTCATGATCTCTGTCCTTAGAGGAGGCTGGGGTGAACCGTCTGTTTTGTGGCTCTGCTGATCTGTTTCTGAAGGTAGGGATTCTGATGATGAATCATAGACATTGTGTGAGGCTCTATATCTGGAAGAACCTTGAGGTATCTGAGTCCATGGTTACACACTGGACTTGCCTGGGGAGATTTAAGTGCTGCTGAGGCATCCCCCCCCACTCCCCCCCCTGCAGATTCTGATTTGATGGATCCACAGTGTGGCCTGAACACTAGGAATTTTAAAAACTCCCCAGGTGATTCTAACATGTAGCCAGGTTCAAGAGCCACTGTGTTCACCCCTGTTTCATAGCTCATCGATGGTAGCTAAGAACAAGTCTACTTTTATTAATTAATATCATCCAAAGTGCCACATCCTAAAGGGTTAATCAACCACACCCAAAGATGAAAATCTTGACTATAAGTTTTTTTAAAAAAATAATACACAATTCCGGAAATATTTCTATCCCCCTCAATGCCTTCGTACATCAAAAAAAAAAAAAAAAAAGGGGGGGGGGCATGACGGATGTTTCAAATTATTCCCTACCAGTTGACGCATCACTTGGAAGCCCCTGGCTTTCTCTCCACTCACTTCCCTCAGATCTCAAGGTATTATCATGGTCACCCTTTTTGTTCCCAATGATAAGGGATCCAGAGCTTTGGAAACAGCAGCAATACAGAGCTATAGAGCTGAGGGGTGCCCAAGAACCCAACAATCTGAAATCCTCTGCCCCTAAATCAAGCAGCTTGTCATTGGCAGAAGCCAGATGCAAACCAAGTCTTCCCTGCTCCTCCTCCTCCACTCTTTTTTTTTAAGCCTCTTATCATCCTTATCTGATTAATCCACAAGGCAACCTGTTCCCTAGGAAGAGAAGGGATATAAGGGAGATGCATGCCTTTGAGCTCTTTCTATCTCCAAGGCCAGACAGGGGAAGCCAGAAGCTGTGGGGTCAACCCTTGAACAACCACATAACCTTCCAGCAAGCCAGTCCCAAGTCTTGTTTGTTTCTCTTTAAGCCAGGTGGGAGGGGACACACTGAACTCTCAGGGGCTACCTCAGTGGAAGGTTTAGAAACTCTTATGTACCTGGAGCTGAACAACCCAGACCCAGAAAAGTCAAGTGACATGGCCAAGGATAGGTAGCAAAATTGGGTGAGAGGTTTCTTCCAACAGAGGTCCGTGTTCTCTGGTTTTGCTGCTGTGCTTGTGGGTCTTTTCTCTGGAGGCTGGGTAGAAGTTACCAGACTCTTCTGTCTGGGTCAGTCCTGACTCGGGGGCATCCTGGGTCCCGTGTGTTGGTAAGGCTGAGCATCTCCTCTTTCCCTCAAGACTGGGAAAGCCAACCCTCTGCAGTTACAGTCAGAAATAACTTCCAGAAAGAGACGGGAGAGTGAGGCTCTGCAGCTTGGCCTCCCACAGTGGGCTCTTCCACAGGCACACAGGTTTGCATTAATTGTTTACCACAGACCTGGACAGATCATTTTATTAATATTAATAAGTAACCAGGAACAAAAGGCCCCTTTATTTTTAGCTCTAATTGCGTAGTAATTACTTATCTACAAAACAAATGAGCCCCTGCTCGCTGTTGCCATGGTACTGAGGGTCCAGCCTCCCTGCAGGATGATTGGCCGAGAAGCCTGCTGATCCCGCCTCTGGCCCCGCCCCTCCCGGCCATTGGCTTAAGGCAAAGCCCCAGCAACTGGACAGCCAATCTCCTCCCAGTCCTAGGACTGGGCTGGACTGCCCAGCGACCTTCCAGATGTAGTCTTCCTAGCTCGCAGAAAGGGATGTTGATTGATCTCTACGGAGAAGTCTGTGTTGCCCAAAGACGCCCAGCCCTGCTCCACGGCTTAGTTTCCTACGGGCAGTGGCTAATTTCCTTCAGTTCTGTTTTAGCTAAAGTCTCCTTTCAAATAATTATCTTCAGATTGGCTCATTCTTACAGGATCACGCCTCCTTTGGGCCTCCTTTGTGTACCTTTGGTCTGAAAAGATTCAGAGACCAGAAGCCAGATCGGAAATGTCAGCTAAAGCCAGACAACCATGATGTTAAGTTTGCAATGGCAGAGGCAGGTGCAAAAAGTACATGTAATGCCTCCTGAAAATGACTTCGGGTTCCCTCCTACCCTAGGGATATGGAGAATTGATTTGATGGCAACAGCGGGGATTTGTTTTTGTATGTTTCAAAGGCATAGTGTTTTGCAGGGATGGCAGACCTAGGCTCAAATTCTGTCTCTGCCACCTCACTGGTGCTGCTGCTACTGCTGCTAAGTCACTTCAGTCGTGTCCGACTCTGTGCGACCCCATAGACAGCAGCCCACCAGGCTCCCCCGTCTCTGGGATTCTCCAGGCAAGAACACTGGAGTGGGTTGCCACTTCCTTCTCCAATGCATGAAAGTGAAAAGTGAAAGGGAAGTCGCTCAGTCGTATCCGACTCTTAGCGACCCCATGGACTGCAGCCTACCAGGCTCCTTCGTTCATAGGATTTTCCAGGCAAGAGTACTGGAGTGGGGTGCCATTGCCTTCTCCCAAAAACTGTGTTTTAAACCTTAAAAATGGAAATGGGAATAACAGCACCCATTGCATAGGCCTATGAGAATTAAATGGGATAAGGGAGGTGGACTTAGCACAGCACACGACTAATTCATAATAAATGAGGTATTTTAACATATTACCTATATTTTATTAAAATTGGTTGGGAAGTGTCTCTAGCATTCTACCAACCACTTGCAAGATATCCTTCCCTTAAGAGACCTCTCAGGTGGGTTTGAATTTTGAAATGACTCTCCTATCCACGCCACAGAGTGGACCGCGTTGTGGCTCCACTCATCCTGACGGATCTAGAACGGCTCTCTCATCCAACAGCCAATCACAGCTGTTGAAGAGCATAATTTGCACATATCCCGTGGTGTAGGATCCCAGGATGGGAAGAGGAGACCTTTTCATTTATTAATGAGCATCCAGGAACAAAGGGCCCCTTTGTTTTCTGCTTTCTCTAATTGCATGGTAATTACTCATCTACACTAAGAATGAGGCTGACTGCCTCCTTGGAGGGTTGATATGGTAGGAGAAGGCAGGCACCACTCTGAGACAACATGCAAAACACCTTCTGAAGACTCAAAATTCTGCCTTTCATTGAGGAGGGCACCCCAGGGACGGTTAATCAGGTGTGGCTTTCTGGCGTTCTGAAGCAGATTTGAACAGAGGGAGCAAAGATGAGGACAGAGGGAAAGGGGCTGGTAGAAAGGACAGGGGCAGAGGCTGCTACAAGGACACAGAAATAGGAACCAGTAGTCCCACGCAGGGGATGAAGAGGAACTTGTTGGCAGAAGCCAAGGAGAATCCCTGCAGGGTCTGCCTTGCTCTCCTCCCCTTCCTCCAGGTCACAAAGCACAGCCGCAGGGGCCTGGCGTCAGGCTGGGCTCCGTAGGGCCGCTGCCAGGTTGATCTCCCTTTGCTGGTTCTGTCCTTAGTGAGCTCCACTGCCATAAAGAATATGAACTCCTCTCTCCCATCAATATGACTACAGCAATCTGGCTTTCAAGGTCTTCCTCTCCCAGACTCTAGCCTGAATCTGCCTATACCCTTACTTCCCATTAGGCAGCCTCCCACTGTCCCCCAGTCAGCATGATGTTCAGCTTGGAGTTAGTCAGCTAATGGTAAGAGTGACAGGCCCACAGCATCTCTTACTGGGCCCTATATATGAACATTTATGGAGTGTTTAAATTTCATGGTTTGTCACTTGCCCTTTCGCTTTCTGTCTCGTCTCTCTAATCCACCCTGCTCTCAGGCTTGTCTAACATAGAAATCTGATGTCACTTCTTGGTTTACAGGCCTTGCTCAGGCTCCCAGTTACCCAGGTGAATCTGAGCTCGTTAGCACTTTCCAGCCAGAGCCAAGACTTCAGAAACACTCTGCTGTTCTGGGGGTTATGCATTAGCTGCTTTCCCCAGGCTCCCTGGGGAGCTCCTATTTGTCCTTTAAAAGTAGGGACACTCACTGCCCTACAAAACCTTCCTTGCCTTCCCCCCAAAGCTAATCACTTCCTCCTCTGTGTGCCTTCTTTTCTGGGCTTAAGCGTCGTATTATAAGCACACGTTAAGTCTCTGGGCTAGGCTGAAAAGTCTCTAGGACAGAGGCTGCGCTCTGTATTCATCTAGCAGCTTCCAGGGCTACGAAGGGCATCCACTGCTTGTCTCTCCAGCATCATTCTTGTGTGCCCCCTTTTGTCAGCACCCGGATTTCCCTGTGGAAATCCATCCTTCTCGTGCTGTGTCAGAGCTCTTCAGACGGTCAGATCCACCCTCAGTGACTGGTTCATGTAACCCAGGGCTTAGCCAAACAGCACAAAGTTCTACTTTTGCTAGAAATCGGGACCATTTGACCCCCTCTTCTTCTAGACTGGGAGGGTACAATGAAGCAGATAACTGTGGCTACCATGTTGCTATCATAGGAAACCAACAAAAAGACTATATCGAAAGGAGAGGGAGGGCAAAACTAAGACAACTGCAGAAAAAGAGCCTTGAACAGTCCACACAGGAAGCTCAGTCTTCCACGGAGCTTCCAGGATGTCAGCCAATAAATCCTCTATAATATTTAACTGCTCTGAGCTGGGTTTTCTGAGTCAGCTCAAAGCTCCTTGAATCAAGGCCCAGGATGATGTCTGTTACATATAATAATAATTACTGCTGTTAAACACTTAATAAATATCTGCCGATTTAAATCCATGGCAGATGTGCCTGGGGTCTGGTTCTGAAATCTACATCTGAAAGGTTGGCCCATGAGGTCCTGACATGGAGCTGGCAGCCGAGGCTGTGGGGCTTTCCCAGGACATTCCTGCAGGCACAGGGTGTTCAGGTGGCAGATGAGTCCTTCATGAATAAGCATGGTTCCTCCACAGGGCTGCTTAAAGGAGGCCAAAGACCTGGGTTCAAGTTCAGAGTTCACTACCCTTGACCAATGCCTCGCTAACCAGGTAACCAGCTGTGTGACCTTGGATAAGTCACGGAACCATTCTGTAGCCCAGCTTTCTCATAAAAGCAAACGTGTAAAACTGAGCCAGAATCTTCTGCTTTCCTGCCCATGTGTCGGGGTGGCTGTGGTACAGACATGCGCTCTAAGCTCTGCAGGAGCACCGGGAACCATGCGGCACCCAGGCAGGTGCTCCACAGATTCTTCTCACCAGCCCATGGGTTCACCAACTTTCGGGGCTCCCCAGACCCTGCAGCGCCTCCATCACCCAGCCCAGAGTACCAGGAAGGGGCTCCTACGCCGCCGTCCATTGGGCTCTATGTGCTGTTACAGAGTGCTCAGGGACATCATTCTTTCCACCCCTCCTCCCGAGCCAGCATGGGAGGGGGTCAACCAGCCTAGGGGGGCAGGCACCAGTGTGTCACCCGCTGAAAATAATTCCGCTAATTTAAAAGACCATTAATATGCTCCCACTCCATTCACTTTAGGATTAACTTACACTTGGATCTGGGCTTCGAGGCTAGTCACTAATTGCGCCAGAGTTGATTTATCAAGTGCATGGTATTTCTATTACAAAATTATTGATTAGAGCTGATGTATTTTATCCTCAACAGAGTTGGTCCGAAAGCCCTTGGAAAATGAATGAAGCGGAGGTTAGAGGCGGGCAGCTCTGCACATTATTATAAACTCACTGGGGGTACTGAAATCCAATGCTGGACTCTTTCTGGGCAGAGTCCTGGCTCTCCCAGAAATGGAGACTGTTAATGACAAACTGAGAAACGAGGGCCTGGTGCCCAGAGCACAAGGCTGTGACTGGGAGACGCCTGTTCAGGGAAGGTCTTGCGAGTAAGTCTGGCTGGCTGCAGCAGTTGGCCCTAATGGGTCCCAGATTCTCTCCCCCTTTCCTAGGCACTGGCTCTGTTTCAGGGAGAGGGTGGCCCCATGACCCTCCCCACAGATGGGCCATCTTGAGGTCACAACCCCCAGAGGATGCTTGCTGCTAGCACAAGGCAGGCTGGGCAGGAAAGGAGAGACGCCTGCACTGCAAACCCGCCCACCCATCCCCTTCCTGGACATCGGATCCTGCTGACGGAGGCCCAGGAAAGCCATCTTCAAAAATAAATGTCCATTTTCCTCTTTAAAAAGGAGCTGACAGTGCCAGAGACAACGCATCATGGGAAATAAGGGCTTTCCAGGAGAGGGATCTAGATGCTCAGACCACTGAAGGCAAGAAGTGTCACGCGCCTTTACCTGCCCTGAGGTGAGGTGAGGTGAAGTCACTCAGTCGTGTCCGACTCTTTGCGACCCCGTGGACTGTAACCTACTAGGCTTCTCTGTCCATGGGATTCTCCAGGCAAGAATACTGGAGTGGATTGCCATTTCCTTCTCCAGGGGATCTTCCCGACCCAGGGATCGAACCCAGGTCTCCCGCATTGGAGGCAGACGCTTTAACCTCTGAGCCACCAGGGAAGCCCTGGTGCCTGCATAAAGTAAACCTTCAAAACAGGCTTGTGGAGAGCAAGACCAGGGAACTCTGAGGCTCGTGCCACATCTGGTGCACACAAAACCCGGATCCCGCCAGCAGCTGGAGGCGTATGAGAACACCGCTGGCCCCTAATGCATAGGAGGCCACTGGGACGTGGAAGAATATCCCCAGATAAAATCAGGGCAGGCCTGGGACCTACTCTCTTCCCCAAAGAGTTCATTTTATGGTTCAAGGTCAACCATTTATTCTGTCCCCAGGACTTGCATGTTACTCTCGCTCACTTGACCTCCTAGAACGCAAACTCAGGATGTCCAGCTGCAGGGCAGCAAAGCCATTTTCCCAGCAGAGCCAGACCCAGGCTTTAGGTGGGGGTGGGGGGCTGGGGGGGGAGACTTCTCTGCTCTCTCCTCCTTCTGTCCCCACTCGCTTCTCCTGCTCCCCATTCTGGGTCAGTCTGCAGCATCGGCAGCCCCGAAGCCTGCCAGCTCCAGCCATTCCCCTCTGCCCTGGCCCACCTCTACCCCCGTGAAGCCTGGACTGGAAGGCTGGAGCCTCCCAGATCTCCCTTCCTGGGTCTCAGGACCCCTGCCCGCCTGCTCTCACATTCAATGCTGGTCTACCCCCCCACCCCCCGCCCCCGGGGCCACGCTCCACAGGCTACCATTTTGCACTGTCACTTCACACTTTTGGGGGACTTCCCGGGCTCTGTGACCTCGGGGCTCTGTCTCCCCTGATAATAGGTGACTTGCACCCCAAAGGTTCAGATCCCACCTCCGTGTCCTGCAGTGTTGTGTCAGAGCCACTGATCAGCCTGGCTTTAGCAGCGGGTCCTGGGTGGCAGCTACTGCTTCCATCAACTTACAAAGGTTAGGGTCATCTCCCAAAGCTCCAAGAGACCTCTGCCCTGCATTATGACTCACCACCACAAATGGAGGGGACACATTGTGCCTGGAGCTGGCAGACTGCACACGCTGAGCCCAGGGCAGAGGCTGCAGGACTGGGAAGTCTTCCTGGGGAGACGGAGGCAAACCATGGCCTCCTCTTTGGATGTTACTGGTTCCCTCCCTCCCCTCCTCATGAAGCTGTGCCAATAACCTCCACACCAGGAATGTCACCTCTCTCAACCCACCTGCCCTGCACCCCTTCTCCCTTTACCTTCACTAAGCGGAAGGACAAACGCCAACCTTCACCAGGACCAAACGTACCCCCTCGTCTGCAGACCGAGGATCTCAAGGTCCGAATCCCTTTCCATACCATATTTCATTTCCCCTCTGGCCATGCAGACAGGGCTGCCACATGAACCTGTATCCTTGAAGGTGAGCTGGAAAAGGACTCTAATAAGAGTAGTGGGCTTGGAGAAGCCCGGCTGTTCGACCTTTCGAAGTGAGGAAAGACCTGATCTATTCAAGAACCATGAAGAAGACAAGAACAAGGAAGAACTGTTGCAAGACTCCTTGCAACCCGGATTCTATCCTCATTCGCTACAGTTGGACACTATCGAGAGAGATCTCGGTTGGGAAGTTTACAGCTGAGGGTGGTGACCCAGTTCCAGACTGGGGGAGTGGGGAGTGTGAGGGGAGGTGGTGGTGGCAGATGGCGAGAACATGGATCCAAGCGCTTCGGCAACATTGAAAATATGGAGCCCCTTCTCTCCCTGGCCCCCACGCTATCTATCCTGCAGACAGTTGTGCTGTGCCGAGCCGTCCGAGGCCTGTAATATCAACTCAACAATGCATGTTCTACAACTACGGCTACGGCTACCAGGACATCTACTACAGTGCATGCATTCCGTTCATCCCACAGAAACATACAGTCTAAGAACAGGCAGGGGGTGTGAAATGTTTTACTGGACAACAGGTGTTTTGGAGTCGTAACTAATAATAAAAAAAAAAAATCGAAAACGAAAGTGTACAAAAAAAGACATTTCTCGAGAGTAGGATATGAGTTTGTTTCTTGAACTGTTTCATCTGAACAAGCAAAAACATGCAAACCAGCTGGTACTAACAGGAAGCTGGACACTGAGAGAGGATTAATAGGTGTGGACAAACCTTCCCGCTGAGCGTGCTCAGAAGAGTGTTTGAGAGGAGGTGTGCAGATCCTAGTGTAAGAGAGGCGGGAAAGTATGCCTCAGAGACACTCTCACCGCAGCCCCAACCAAGCAAGAGAAAAGACAACAGAAACGTGACTCTCACACTCACCACCACCATCAGGAGCTCATGTCACTAGATGGGAACAAAGCTGGCAAGTGTAAAGCGCAGTAAGGGGTCCTGGCCTGTCTCTTATACACATCTAGATGTGTATAAGAGACAGTTGTCAGTGGAGTCCTTTGCCAAATTGGATTTAGGGTGTTTTTTTGGGGGGCGGAGGCATGATGGGGCCACTGGAATTGCATGGATGCGATCAAAATAAAGTCTCGACTGAGCACAAGAAAAGATGACGTGTCAAACTTCCGGGTGAAGGTAACAGAAAAGTGGCACTGATAGTGAAGTCATCTAGGAGTCGCCGGGCCCTCCCCAGGGGCCGCCGGGGCGCAGGGCTCCCGACGGCTGCAGGCGCCGAGCTGAGCGAACCCAAAGCTGCGCCCCACCCGCAGCCCTCGGCAGGCCCCCTGCACGTCATCACCAGGAAGGGGAGAACCACACAAACGGTGGGGCTAGACAAAAGCAAAAGTGAAAAGAGGGCCTTCCACAGTCAGCCTGCCCCTCACAGCCAAGCCTGGGCGCCCCTGGGGCGCAGAGGCCCCATGCCCCGCTTCTGGGAGCTCCCAGCCGGGTGCCGCGGGGGACCCGGCTCGGGGCAGCACTGCGCAGACTCCCTGAGCCCGCCCTTCCCTGCCAGCGAACTTGTGATGCCCTCCAACGGGCGCTTGCTTGGGGTCAGGGTGCGGGCCGAAGGAACATCCTGCTCGCCTGGGGAGGAACTGGGATGAGTGCAGCAGGGCTGCGGGAGCACAGGAAGGGAGAAGCCGGCGGTCAGCCCTCGGTGAGCCCCCGCTGGCCCTGGGCGATGCACACAGCCTGTGCAGCCCTTACATGTATGCCCAAACGCCAGGGGCCACGATGAGGGGTCAACAATGGGCCATCCTGCCAGACCTGGCGTCCAGACCATTTTCCAGAGGGAAAGGGTGGGGGCGGGGGGCGAGGAGAGTCTTTACAGGTCAGACCTGCACTAGGTGGAGAGACAGGCAGAGATCTTCCTTCCCCAGCTTTGTAACCCTGCTCCAGGTACAAAGGGGTTTAGTGGGAGGGGGGCCGGGCTACCCTGTCCACACGCGGGCACGTGTCTTCCAGCCCAGTAAGAGCTCTGACTTTGGTGGACACAGGCTGGTCATCGCCCTCGGGCACACCCAGGGAGCACTGATGGGTGTCCTGTAGCTTCCTGATCAGGTACAAAGGGGTTTAGTGGGAGGGGGGCCGGGCTACCCTGTCCACACGCGGGCACGTGTCTTCCAGCCCAGTAAGAGCTCTGACTTTGGTGGACACAGGCTGGTCATCGCCCTCGGGCACACCCAGGGAGCACTGACGGGTGTCCTGTAGCTTCCTGACTGAGCCTGTGGCTGGGGTCGGGCACCTCTGAGTTGAGGGTTTGCTCCTTGCACTAACTAACCCAGGCTGGTGTGGGCGGGGGGCCTGGGAGCACACTCCTGAATAGAATTCACTAAGAGTGGGGTGAGGGTTTACTCCTGGCACTAACTAACCCAGATTGGTGTGGGCTGGGGGTCTGGGAGCACACTCCTGAATAGAATTCACTAAGAGTGGGGTGAGGGTTTACTCCTGGCACTAACTAACCCAGATTGGTGTGGGCGGGGGGTCTGGGAGCACACTCCTGAACAGAATTCACTAACAGTGTGGTGATGAGCATGGCTGACCTAGAATGGCCTGTGGGAGATGTGGCTCTCTATGGAAATGGCTACAAATAAAACGGCACTGATCCTGAAATAATTAAAAAAAAAAGGTGTGGTTGGAGATGGCGCTGACCTTCGGGGTTAGGAGTTAGCGGGGACAGGGTGGGACTCCCACCTGGCTCTGGGGGTCTGTGAGAGGGTGGGGGTGGCAGAGGGGGCAGAGGCCATGGGGAGACCACTTTCAGACTCACAGAGAACCCCATGCTGCCCTTTAAACTTGCCATGAAGTCAAGGAGAATGGGGGCAGGGAGAGAGGCAGGGTTAATTTTGGGTTAAAGTTTCGTTTCATAATCCAAGTCCCAATAAGAAAGAAACTGAGCGGAGGGAACGCCAACCAACAGCACTCAGAAATCTCGAGTTTCCTTTTGTCGCCCCTCCTCCTGGGCACAGGCAGGGCAGAGGCTCATTTATCATGGCACCAAAAAGTGCTCAACAAAAAGCCAAACGGAATCGGGAGCCAGGAGGCAGCTGGGCCACCCGCTCCCAGGGTGGGGGACCAAGGGACCCTGGCCCACGGGCCAGGAGGGCTCTGGAGGCTGTCTGGGCAGCGGGAGGCCAAGGAAAGGTGCCCGGCACCCCGGCCCAACTCTTTGGCTAACTGGCCCTCAGCAGCCCCGAGAATCCCCTGGCCCTTCCAAACAACCCCCAGTGGGCGGCTCAGGGGAGGGGATCCTTTGTAGCTCGAGGCAGTGCCAGTTTGCATGGAACGGATTTTTTTACTGACGTTTCCAAAGGGCCTCACTGTGCCAGTCTCTTACCAGCGAGGGTCTGGGTCTTTGCGGCCTTTGCCCTCTAGGCTTTTAATGCCCCGTAGTACCCTCACCAGCATCTCCCTCCGCCCCACCCTCCTCCGAGCCCTGTTACATAAAACTGAACTCCCTTGGGTTCTCCAGCTCCCTGGCCACAGGGTGTGAGAACAGAGCTATGAACCGTGGCTCCTGGGTCTAGGAGGTGTGGGGTCCTCTGGGGGGCTGGGGGGGGGGTGTGCTGGGGTAGGCCTGGAGACCTCGTGTGGCCCAGTGCACAGTGGAAGCCCTGCCTGCTCAGGAAGGCAGAGGGTCTAGGGGAGAGGGGAGACGGCCCGGCTCTGGCCTGAGCCCACAGAGCCGCCGGGGAGAGGTTCCCGCCTCACCCTGGGGTTTCCAGACCCCGTCAGAGGTGGGATTTGGAGACCCAGTGACTTGGGCAGCCTCATGGGAGGAGAAGCCCCAGTTCCCTTGCAGCTGGAGTGCCAGAAGTTCTGGGTCTGTGCTAAGAAGCGAGCCTGGGATGGTAGGGAGCTTTGGGAAGAGTGGCTTCGCTCTCCGGGGCCAGGCTCGGCCCACGTTTGACCCTCAGGGACTCAGGCGGAGGGGTGGGGGTCTAGCCGGGTCGGCAAGCCCACCTGTGGAGTGCAGCAGGGGTCGAGGGGGCAGGAACACGTGGATGGGCTCGGAGCCTCCCTTCACAACCTAGAGCTTCTCTGGCTGGGTCAGAGACGCGAGGCAGGGGGGCCCTGTGAACCAGCAAAAGCCAGGGAGGGAGATGCCCACGGGCGCCCTGAGGCCGGCTGTGCGGCGAGGCGGGCGTCCGAAGTCCACAAGAAGCGCACCTCTCCTTTCTGTGTGACGGAGTCCTCGTGGCCCTGCGGCCTGCAGGCCCGCCACTGCCCCCTCCCGGTGGGGCTCCCCCCGCCCCCCGGGCCGTGGTGAGAGTGGGGGACAGACGCAGCCACACAGATCCAACCGGGCCGATACGGTCCCTGCACACGGGGCATGCCTGGGAGCCGCCGGGCCGCACGCCTCCCTACCTGAGCCACGCGCCGCCGCCACCGCCGCTGCCGCCACCGGTCCGTAAGCCGCTGCTGGGAAGCCTGGTGGAGAGAGGGGAGCTGGGGTGAAGGGGGGCCCGCCAGGGTCCCCCGAAGACGCGTCCCACGGTCAGGCCCCTGCCCGCACAGAGAGGACGGGGTGGGGAGGGGCCTTCAGGAGGGACATGGATCAGCGGCTCTCAGGCTTCTGGAAGGCCCAGCATCCCTATCTGGGATCCCACACCTGGGAATCAGGTGTGTCTGATTCCCACCCGCCTGTCACCCCAGAAGCTGCCTCTAGAAGGCACACCAGAATCCTCAGGAGAGGGTTAGGAGGAACACCTCTTGGGGGGAGGGTGAGCTCTCTGCTGTCCTTACACTGGTACCCTGGTGATCCCCTGGGGCTTGTCCAGAGCTGAGGGCAGGGGCGGAGCACGGCAGGGCCAGGTCACAGGTCGGGGGTCACCCCTGAGCCGCAGGCGGGAGGCCCTGGGTGTGGCCTCTGGGCCCACAGGTACCTTGGCCAGGAGATGGCTCGTCTAGCTCGCCCCACTATCTTAACTGCAGACCTCTGTGTCAGCAAGGTCACAGGCCCAGGGCGAAGCATCCCGGATGCCCAGCTGGGGGCGGAAGTGTGGGGCGGCAGGGACCCATGTGGGGTGAGCCCTGTGGCTCCCAAGGTGCATTACGGGGTTTCGATCTGGCTCTTCTGAGCACCACTGACTGGATCAAGTTAGCACTGAAGGGTCTCCTGGGGGTCTTGACCAAGCCCTTGTGCTTCATCTGACAATGCTCCAGGCAGCAAGGCTGTGCCAGTAAGGGGACTAAACGCCAGGACAGGGTGACCCAGTGTGGCTGCAGAGGGTCCCGGTGAAGAGGAGGGCGAGTCCCTCCCCGGGGCTTCTCTTGGAGCGTGTGTACACACGGCCAAGCCTGGACAGACACCCCCCCTCTCCTCCAGGCATTGAACTGCCTGCCTCCAGGCAGACACTTGCAGGCCTGATCCCAAGGCTGATTTCCCGTGACTTGTTTTAAATGATGTGCTAGAAGCCAGCAGCAAACAGCCCAACAGAGGAGCCCAGCGGTGGCCATTGAGCCTTCCAGATAAAGAACTGCTAACAGGACGAGGGGGTGGGGAGGGGCATGCACCGTGGAGGGCGGAGGGGGGTGGCAGGGGAGGAGAGAAAGGAGAGAGCCGTCCCCCAAACACAGCGAACTAGAATCCCACTAAAGGCTAAGACTATCGCCCTAGCTACACGGAACTACTGGGGAGGAGGGAAGTTCCAAAGGGAAGGAGCTATTCTAGAAACGTCAGGCTAAGCTACTGCAAATGCCAATGAAAAGAGACATACTTGCATTTAAATATGGTAATAGGGCTGTTGAAGGGGGAAAAAGAAAGATCCAGGTGAAATAAAAGTACACGGCAATGACCCCTGCCAAGACCAAGGAAGGGACTCCCCACCAAGTCCACTCCCCTTCTCTTCCGGGCAGGATCTAGATTTCTGGAGATGTGGGTGCTGGTGGAAAGTGCTGAAGGAAAATAAGCAAGAAGTCAAGTTATTTCTCCCCATCCTTCCGAACTCGCCACCGGGCTCCCCTGCAGGCTGGGAGCAGGGCTCAGGGGACCCTGGGGTAGAAGGAAGTGGGCAGGCACAGAGGAAGGTCCTTAGGCTTTTGCACTCTCTCACCTCCTGCTCAGAACAGGTTTCGGTGGAAGCATGAAAAGAACGGTGGTGGGGAGCAGGGGAGAGGGGACAGACCTGGGGGAGGGGAGTTGAGTCAATAAAAAGACTTCAACAAAAGGTCTATTTTCTGAAGTCGAGAACATCTGGACAGAAAGTCTGAGAGAAAGAGGGAGGAAAAAAAAAAAAAAAACGCCCTTATCCAAGAAAGGAAATCCATTATCCTTAATCTCAGATAAAGGCTCCTGCTGGAGACTGCGCAGCAGACACTGCTGAGGGCTGGAATTTAATCTCAAGCATCAAAGCGGGCTGAGCGGAGTGACAGGTGTGAGGCGGGGGTGCAGGGAAGGAGAGCCACCTGGTGTGCCCTGAACAGCTAGGCACCCTCAGAGCACAGGGCCACAGCCCTGGACCCCGGCCTGGCCTCCTTGGGAAGCCCCAGGGAGGAGGCTGCTGTCCCAGCACCCTGCACGGGGCCGGCTTCTGGGCCCGCTTCTCCTGCTCCCTGCTACCACTCCTGTCCTGTTAGGCTGCCCAGCTTCACTGGTCACCCCAAACATGCGGAGAACAGCTAAGCCCCGGATGCCATTTCCAAGGCCAGTGGGCTCTCTGTGGTGGTGGGGTTTGCAGGGGATGTGCGAGCACAGATCCAGGAAAGAGGTGTGTGTATGTGTGTCCAGGAAAGAGGTGTGTGTGTGTGTGTGTGTGTCCAGGGAAGAGGTGTGTGTGTATATGTGTGTCCAGGAAAGAAGTGTGTGTGTGTGTCCAGGAAAGAGGTGTGTGTGTGTGTGTATCCCCAGGAAAGAGGTGTGTGTGTGTCGGGGGCTCTGGGGCTGCTCCAGCCAGGGGCCCTCTCGGGCCTAAGCTGCCCTGAGGCAGTGCAGCCTGTCTCCAGGACGGCAGGAGGGATCCTAGGACCAGAAGCTCCCAGGGCTGGACCTGCAGGAGCTGGAAGAACAGAATGGGGGAGCCTTGCAGATCCTCTCCATCTTGTTCTCAGCATCTCTCTCCAGGCCCCCCGGGAGTCAGTGGGCACTGGTGGCAGGCTCCCTCCTGGAGAAACCTCTCGTTTTATTTTTGAGGGGTGGGGGTTCAGGCTTCCCTGGCAGTGGGTGTTCAGGGCAAGACTGCAGGGAATTAGGCAGGTCTGGTGGGGCTTGGGACTCCTCGTGATGGCTGAGGGCCAGGCAAGTGTGGCAGAGCCCCTGGGCCAGGAGTGCCCATGGGCACCCTAGCACCCCACTACCCTAATGACCATCCCCCCTCAGCAGCTGGGAATGCGAAGAGGGGCTCCCTCCCCAACACAGCCTGTGTGGCCAATGCAGGAATGGGGGCAACCAGTCTCATCCCTGAGAGGCAGGTTAGCCTGACAGCTAAGTGCACAGACAAGGAACCCGTCCGGGTTCAAATCCAGGCCCAGGCACCTGCTAGCAGACTGCCTCTTAACCTTTTTCTGTGCCTTGGTGTCTCCATTTGTCAGATTGACGCTATTAACTGGAGATTAATAGATGCAAAGTGCTTAGATGACTGCCTGCCAGGAAGTAAGCTTCAGTGAGTGTCAGCTGCCCTCTGATGAGGCTTCCAGGTCTCTGTCCAGCCATCAGCCCTGCCCTCAAGACAGGGCTCTGCTCCAGGCAGCGCTATTCCACGTCCATGCTGGGCCACAGGGTCAGCAGGTCGTTAGCACATGGGAGGCCTGAATCCCTGTTGATAACACTGGGCTGGAATCTTTCATGACGTCCCAACTTGATGCTGTCATTTTAGTGGAACGAAATTTCTATACCTCAGAATTAGAACGTGCGTTCCACTCAGCTCTAACAATGGGCCAAGCTGGCTGGCTCAACGCTGGTGGCCTAATACCTCCCATTTTGCAGTGGTAAATTAGGCACAAAGGGGAAAAACGTCTTGCTAATGCAATCTCAGGACTTGAGAGCTCCAAGTTGCCTACCTGGCAATTTAGGTGTTAGGGAAGTAGTGTGTTCCTCCTGTTCTAGAATGTTGCATTTAAACAACTAATCTCAAAAATATACAAGCAACTCATGCAGCTCAATTCCAGAAAAATAAACGACCCAATCAAAAAATGGGCCAAAGAACTAAACAGACATTTCTCCAAAGAAGACATACGGATGGCTAACAAACACATGAAAAGATGCTCAACATCACTCATTATCAGAGAAATGCAAATCAAGACCAGAATGAGGTACCATTTCACACCAGTCAGAATGGCTGCTGTTCGATACAGGATACAGGATGCTTGGGGCTGGTACACGGGGATGATCCAGAGAGAGGAAATGGGGTGGGATGTGGGAGGGGGATTCAGGATTGGGAGCTCATATACACCCATGGTGGATTCATGTCAATGTATGGCAAAACCAATACGGTATTGTAAAGTAAAATAAAGTAAAAATTAAAAAAAAAAATAAAAAGAAGATGCTTGGGTGTGGAAGAATGAAGCACCAATGGTGGAACTCCAGGCACGGGCAGGTGCCACACCTCCTGGGATAACAGAGGAATCCCTGGGGCTGGCATCAAACCCAGTGTTCCACTTCTCTGCATCAGAGTAACCAGTGCCTTTCTCCTGCAAGGAGGTCAGGCCGGATGACCTCTAAAGTCCCTCCACCTCCGAGCCTCCCTGAGCCTGTAAGAGGGTGACAAACCCGTCCCTCTGTCACTGGAAAGGGGGCTCTGGGGTTGGCCCTATCACACCTCTGGTGTCAGCAACCCATCTAAGGGAAAGCTGCTGCCATCCCATCGACATAGAATGAGATGCTTTTTCTGGATTTGCTGGAGCTGTGAGGTTTTATTGAAAAATAGAAGTCGATGGCACTTTTTTTTTTTTTTTTGAGAATTGTATGACCCCACACCTACTTTTATTCTGTGGCGCTTACCTGCTTCTGCCTTACCTAAGCACAGTTATTTTTATGTGCACATCTGATTTCTCTTGCTGGCTTGCAAATTCTTTTGGTTGTGGGGGGCAGGGACTGAGTCATGTGTCCCGCTTAGGGCCCAGCCCAGAGTCTGCCCTACAGAAGACTCTAGTGGGGCACCAACTGATGATGGTCAGACGCCCAGAGGCAGGGAAGGAGCGCCAGGGCTGGGAGACACCACTTTGGGTAAACTGAGCTGACAGCCAACGCTGCCTGCAGGTTCGGCTGCCCCTCCACCCCCGTGACCCTGCACCCCAGGGCCACAAACTCAGATGCCCACAGGAGCAGGCTGGGAGCACGATGAGCCAGTGAAGGGGTCTGTCTGGTGGACCCATCCTCACGCCGCCCCCTCACTGGGCCACCTGGGGAGCCTTCACAAATGCTGAGGTCTGGGCCCCACCCTAACAGTTTCTGATTTATCTGGTTTAGGGTGCAGTCTAGACAGGGAGACCCTTAAACACTTCCCGGGTGATCCCCCTGGGTGCAGCCAAGGGGGAGAACCTTTCGTTCAAAGGTTTTCAAAATTTTTAACAGGTCAGATCTCAGCTCACAAGTGCATAGGCTGTCTCCCCACTGCCCTGGCAGAAGGGAAGGCCCTCCCGAGAATATGATGGGCTCTAACCCTCGTGACCATCTCCTGTGAGAGCCTCAGCAGGGTCTCCGTTCAGAGCAGCGGGTCTCTATCCTGGCTGAGGGTGCCTGAGCACACAAGAACCAGGAGGGGCCCCGTCCTGATCTTTGTAAGTCCTTCCAGGTCATTCTGATGCACTGTGGGGGCAGAGACTCCCTGACTGAGGGAGCCTTGGGGTGTCCTTGGCTTTCAGTCAACACTGAAGGGCCCCACTGCCTTCCATTGTGGTCATGGACCTGTTTCTTTGCATCCTCTCCCTTTCCTGATTTGAGAAGATACTCTCTTGGCTTGGTTCCTACTTATTTCTGAGATCTTGGATGGGGGATTCTGAGGTTCCTTATGGCTCCGACAGGCTGTGGTTGTGACTGGCATCTTTGTAAACTTCTCTCTTCTAATGTCCTTCCATCCTGAACAGTCCATTAGGAAGGACAATTTTCCTGCACTGTGCTTGCTCTGAGCACTCCCTGCCCCCTCCCCAGCATGTCCCGCGTCTCCAGGAGGCACTCAGAGCTGTCCAGGGCCCCTCTTCCTCTCATTTTGGGGCCCCACCCCCAGAGAGCCCGACATCTGTCTAGGTGCAGCGTGGACAACAGAAACTTCCAGCGCTTCCCCACACGTGGCTGCATCAGACCACATGGCTTTAGGCACCGCTTGCTGGAGTCCTGGGGCTCTTCTGGGAAAGCAGAAAGCTCTACCTGGGGACCTGGCCTTGCATCCTTCTCCAGGGGCCTTTCTGCCTCCTGTCAGAGAGCTGGGCCCACACAGCCCTTGCTCAGCTGGAACTTGTGCAGGGACCGCTGTGAGGGACCTCCGTAACTCCAACCCTGCTCTCAGCTCCTTCAGTTCAGTTCAGTTGCTCAGTCGTGTCCGACTCTTTGCGACCCCATGAATCGCAGCACGCCAGGCCTCCCTGTTCATCACCATCTCCCGGAGTTCACTCAGACTCACGTCCATCGAGTCTGTGATGCCACCAGCCATCCCATCCTCGGTCGTCCCCTTCTCCTCCTTCCCCCAATCCCTCCCAGCGTCAGAGTCTTTTCCAATGAGTCAACTCTTCGCATGAGATGGCCAAAGTACTGGAGTTTCAGCTTTAGCATCATTCCTTCCAAAGAAATCCCAGGGCTGATCTCCTTCAGAATGGACTGGTTGGATGTCCTTGCAGTCCGAGGGACTCTCAAGAGTCTTCTCCAACACCACAGTTCAAAAGCATCAATTCTTCGGCACTCAGCCTTCTACCTTACCTTACCTTACCTTACCTTCACTGAGTACCTACCTGTCACTGAGTACCTACACACCAGGCACTGTTCTAAGCACTGGGGTCACAGCAGTGAACTCAACATACACGTGTTCCACTCTCACAGAGCTTCTAGTCACTAGCCCCTGACGGGAAAGGGGGCTCCGGCTGTGGACCAGGCTGCCCACAAACCAACTCCCCGGGAACAGAGAGAAAACTGTCCTCCAGGGTCTTGGGTGAAAGGGGAGCTGTGACCACTCTGCCAGGGAGAAGCAGGGATCAGCCCTGGACCCACCAGATTGGAGCCAGGCCCTTGACTGCTCTATGGTCTTCTCACCGCTGAGCTCCAGACCTGGGTGTGGCTACGTCAAATCCTGCTTAGAAAGGGGGGCAGCGAGCAGAAGTCTCAGTGTAGCAAGACGGCGGAGTGCGGGAGGTGGCCACCCCGACTTTTTCTCCAGGATCCAGGACACAAAAGGAAAGGGAACGGAGGTATTCCTCTGGTTGTGATCTTGACCCAGCCTGCAAAGGTCTCACCATTTCAATTGAGTTAAAAAAAACCTATCCAGCTAGGCTCTGGCACATGATACCAAGACACAGATCCTTCAAAATTTTTTTCAGACAGGACCCACCAAATTGGGGGGTAAATCCTTCTCTTTCGGGGCTCCCAAGAGTTCCAGCTTTGGCCTGACCATCTGGGCCTTGTGGACAAGGTGAGGTTTCTCTGCAGTGCTGACCGCAGGGCCAGCATCAGGATGGCTGATACAACAGCTCTGCCCGCGCTGGGCCTGGGAGGATACCCTGTTCATCCCTCTCTGTGGAGCAGGGCCGCAAGGCTGAGAACGGCCACTGGGAGTCCACGCCAAAGCCAGCTCTCGCTGCCCCGGGCCAGCAGTCTGCAGACCCGGAAAACCCAGGGACGCTCACTTGCCACAGGACAAACATCAGCCTGTCTGAGACCAAGACCAAGACTTTCAAAGGGAAGGCATCTCACCCTTAGTTTCAAAGGAGACAGCAGCAAACCGTCTTGAGAGTTTCTCCTTCCTTCCCCCACCCCTCCGCTCACTCCCCATAAAACTGTCATTTCCGCTTTTGAGTCACTGTCACAACTGCCACCGATGTGCCAGGACAAGCCACTCGCCTGACCACCAGTCCTTCTGGAGCTCACTGTGCAGATGACTTCTCGCACTTCTCCTCAAAGTTCAGCGGTCCAATCGTAGGTTAAGGAGTTGACGTTTTGCATCCTCCGCACTGGATCTCTCGCTGAGCCATTTAACTCTAAACGCCTGACCTCCCAGGGGCCTCCTCACTTGCCTGTTTCCCCAGATGCACTCTTTATGGACTTTGGCAGGAACTCTGCACAATTACAAATGCCGCTCCCACAGCACCCCAGGACAGCAGACGCTTGAGTCCTGAGCACCCCAAGACTTTCTGCCGAAAGACCCCAGGCTCCACGTTGGGCCCACCATCTGTGAGTAAACCAACAGCTCTGACCTCAAGCTCCCTCCCCTGTAAACGCGGACTCCTTCACTTTTTGACTCCTGAGATGGGCTGTTTCAGGTGTTGAATTGGTGGCCCACCTGATGGTCAGGGGGTCGTGGGGGAGATTCCAAGGTGGGGGGAGTGGGAGGCATTCTGGGGGCTCCAGGCAGCCACTATTTACCAACCTGGGCAGAAACTGGTAGCTCAGTTGGTAAAGAATCCGCCTGCAATTCAGAAGACCCCGGTTCCATTCCTGGGTCAGGAAGATCCCCTGGAGAAGGGACAGCCTACCCACTCCACTCTTCTTGGGCATCCCTGGTGGGTCAGTTGGTAAAGAATCTGCCTGCAATGCAGGAGACCTGGGTTTGATCCCTGGGTTGGGAAGATCCCCTGGAGAAGAGAAAGGCTACCCACTCCAGTATTCTGGCCTGGAGAATCCCCATGGACAGAGGAGCCTGGCTGCCAACAGGCCATGAAGCCGCAAAGAGTTGGACATGACTGATGGACTAAGCATAGCACAGCGCACAGAAAAATCATTAAAACTTTGACCAGCCTGCAGATCTTGCCACCACATGTCAGCCCTGGGTGAAAGGGTAAAGTGCAGATAGAACCTTCTCTGTGCCTTTGTCTCCTGACCTTTAAAAGCAGACGAGACGATGAGAACGTGATCGCAACCCTGATGATAAGAACGCCACCTGTCACTGGGGCGCTTTCCACGGCCAAGAAGCTTTCCCGAAGTATTTCAGGGAACTCTCCCTGCAACACCTTGCCCTCCTGGAAGATGTTCCTCAGTGAAGGATTCAGGTTGGGAGAGGTTAAAGGAATCCGTGCACAATGTGATTAAAAGCGAGGTGGCAAAAACCCCATCTCCCAGGCTCACTACTGTGCCATCTGAGACGAGTTATGTAACTCTCCCCTCAGCCTTACTCTGCTCCTCTGCAAGCGCGGTGAACCACCTCCTTGAGGGGCTGCTGAGAAATTCGGTGGAATGGCGAGTGGCCCGTTATCTGTCACTGGCTGAGCTCTCAGTAAGCGGAATAATAACTTCTATTCCTATTTTTATTATTATTGCCCACGGTGATAACAGTAGCGTAGCCTTCCTATTCTAAAATCCTCTTAATTTACATGACATTTCACATCCGAAGGGCTTTAATAGATCACATTTATACTTTGCTTGTGAGTGATAAGGATACGTCTCATCTGAAGTACAAGCTCTAATTTGGGTGGGTAATGCGATGGCAGGAGCGGTTGCAGAGCCCCAGGGAGGGCCTGGCTGGTCGCAGCCCTGGGATGGGGACAAGAACCCTGGAGCCCTGCAGCTTGCCCTCATCAGCTGGACTGGCGGTCGGGCCGCCTGGACATGTCGTGCCCCCAGGCTTCTCTAGGAAGGGCTCAGCTAAGGCAGCCTCTGGGGGTTCTCCCTGCTTGTTCCTCTGTCCCCAGCACATGCTGTACCCAGCAGGGTGGTGTCTCTGGCTCATCACTATCTCCAGCATTTAGGCAGGGCTGTGGTACAGCAGGTGCTAATGACTATGTGCTGAATGAGTGAAAGGATGGATGGGGAGAAGAGGAACCAGCAGGAGAGGGGCGGGGAGAAGACGGCGCTTCCTGCCCTGAGCCTTACCTGAACCCTGACGTGCTCAAGGCTGGTGCCCCTGGCGCAGACAAAGAAGTGTGGACAGGCCCCAAACCTGCTCCACAGAGAGCCACAGGACAGGCCCCACGCCCTTCGCTGCAAAACCGGGGTGCCCCGGGGCCATAAAACACCTCCTCAGGCTCGGAGCCGGCCAGCAGGGCCTCTGCGGGTGTCAGCACCCCCAGTCCTGTCCCCGTCTTGAGGACCGCATCTGGGTGACACTCTTCAGCTCACAGGAAGCCAACCCTGGGGCAGCCAGAACCCAGGGCCCACTGGGCCAGCACAGCGCTACCCACAGATGCCCCGAAAGGGACCAGCCATAGGGAAGCATGGGGGCAGCCTTTCCGGTCCACAAAGTGTCTGCCCGTGAGCTGCTGCGTCTGGGAAGAAGCGGCATCAGGTCTCCAATGCCAAGGTCGGTTGTCTGGCTGTTCTGGTCCAGATGATGGGATAGCATCTGCCCAGCGGAGGCAGGGAGAGAAGACGTGCAATGCTTTTGTGCCCTTACACTTGCTGATCCCTTGAGGTGGAATACCCTTCCTTCATCTCCTGCCTGGCAAACTTCTACTCGTACCTGAAAACCCATCCAGATGGTACTCCTTCCCGACAGCTTTCCAGGCAGTTACTCCTCCTGCGCCCCCGCCCAGTCAGACCCCAGAGGGATACGTCTGGCCACTTGTGTGACACCCCTGCAGATTCTGACTTCCTCACTGGGCTTAGGATCCCTTCCTGACCCCCCGAGTGGGTCCTGATGGCAAGCTCTAGCGCACGCAGAGACTGCCCTCTGCTGTTCCACCCCCAGCTGAAGGCGCAGGAGGACAGGTGGTGGCACCAATGGTTGCGGTTTCTCAGGGGCAGGGGATCCAAGCGGACCGGACTCAGGGCAAAGCTCTCCAAGCGGACCGGACTCAGGGCAAAGTTCTCCAAGCGGACCGGACTCAGGGCAAAGTTCTCCAGGCAGGACTCTGCGCTGCCTTTTCAGGCTGGGGGGAGGGGACAGCGCCCCCCCCACCCCCGCCCCCGCCCCCTTTGCTTGTTCTCGGCTGTCCTGGAGGCACAGCTGCCCACCCCTCAGGCCTGGCACTGCCGTCTGCCCACGACCTCACACCCTGTAATTTGTCGTTGCCGTTGTTTGGGTTTTTTTTAAGCTGCAGTCTTTCATTGGCTTTTGCTGATGGAAATTAAAACTGAAGGGCTTGAAGAAAGGTGATTATGTTCCTGCTGGCGGGCTTACTGGGGGCTCTGTGAGCTTGGTGGTACAGGGGTCCCGAAGGAGTGAGAGGAGCGTGAGAACAGCGCTGGAGGAGGCCGGTCTGTGGGGCTCCACTCGGGTCCACGTTTTCTCCGCTGCGGAGAACGGCATGAAGCCACGCCCAGCCGCCCCCACGCAGGATTGGCCGGGACACGCCCCCTTCCCAAAGCTGGAGCGAGTGCGACCCTCTCCGCAGCCTGAGGAAGGGGATAGGACACGAGTCAGTAACCCCGTTGGAGAGACGGGGAAATCAAGGCCCAAAGGTGGCTGGCCTCTCCCAGAAAGCGGGGGGCAAGAACTTGGTCCGCTCACTCCCCTTTGGAGAATACGGTGCTCTGGCCCCAGCACGCCGAATCGTTTCCCTTCACTCGTGCAGAGGGAGTTTCAAGAGGCGCAGAAACCTGATCAAAAGTGAAACCCGCAATCCCTGTCAATTCAGACTGCTTCAGTTGATTTCCACAAACATTTATTAAGCGCCGGTTAGGCACCACGCTCTGCTTTCCTCATCGGGGAAGACCTTCCACTTCTAATTCTCCAGCACAGGGGGCCGCGTGGGAGGGTGGCCCACCCGCAGCTCAGGGCAGGATCCGGGTGTGCTGCTGAATTCAACTTCCCCATTTTCTTCCAAAGCAGCAGCTGCACTGGTCTGATTGACCTGGACTTAATATCCAAATGAGGGGATAAGCCCCCAGTCTGCACGGGGCCGGGTGGCATGGGAGTGGGCGGACCACAGGGAGAGCTGGCTTGCAGCTTCGAGCCTGCCTGCGCATCCCCTCTGTGAAGGAGCAATCCTAGAGATGAGGGTGGGGCTGGCGGTGGAGCAGATGTGAGCCTGCTGCTGGGTTGGGAGGGTCTTCCCCTTCCAAGGGAGCGTCTCTAGTCACAGTGCTGAAACACTGAGCTGTGGGCCCTGGGACTCATGGACCTGGGAAGCCAACCCCCATTTTGGCATTTCAAGAAGAGGTCCCCCTCCAGTGAGGCCCAGCCATCGCTCACTGTCAGGACTCTGATCTGAAGCCATCCAGGAGCACCCAGCCAGGCAGTACTGGCAGAGCTGAGGCCCTGGCACCACATGGTCCGCCAGAGCTCCCTTTGAGGGCGTTTCTGGGGCTGGGAACGAGGAAGGGACTCGTTACAAACTTCAGTAGGAGGAAAGTCCTCACTTTAAATTGACATCCAAGTGAGGGGGCATCGCTAGCCACCGGTCCTATGATTCCACCATAGCGGCCCCGCAATCACCTCCCCGAAGTCACAGAGGCTGGGAGGGAGGCTTGCTCCTTTCTCTCCAAGAACTTGAGCAGAGAAAGCAGAACATTTTCTGGTGGGAGTGCAAGTGCTGGTCTCCTGAGCTGGGGCCACCTGGTGGGCTGGATGAGGGGTGGACTAGAGGTCCCTGGAGTCACTCCCTGAGGCCCGGGGGCCCCATCCAGGCAGGACCCCAGGCCTTTGGCAGGGCAGCTGCCAGCATTTCTGAACACTTTCCACATCTTGTAAACTGGAAAGAACTGATAGGTTGGGTGGGAGCTGGTTGCAGAAGCAGCCCCTTTCCTATGGCCAAGGCTGCTTTCCCCGGTCATCTGGTTTAAGAGATCTTGTGCTATCTTCCCTCCGCTTTCCACATTCAAGCCATGGCCCTCAGCTCAGGATAAGACAGACCCCTAAGCCTCGGTCTTTGCTTAAAAACCAGACAATCTGACCCGAGCATCCATCGCAGAGCCTTGGCCAAAGGTGGACTACAGCAGCTTCTCCCCTAGAGGAAACAGCATCAACGTGAGCCACGGCCCCCGCCGTAAGACCCATACCCTCCGTGTGGAACAGAATGATCATTTTTCAGAGGGGCCAAAAAACCATCAACCAGCGACTGAGAACCGTCCGTCATTAGACTAGAATAAGCAAGGCAAAACATGCAGTGAGCAGGCCTGAGCCCCAGATCTGGCCACCATGCAGGCATCGCTTATCAACCATAGTCCCCTTTCTGCTGAGCTAAGACCTGGCCTCGTGATTCTTCTCAGGCCAGTGCCCCAGGAAGCCAGTCCTCATCAGCATCTGGGATGAAGCCAATGTTCATCGCTGAGGAGTCAGAAGCACAAACCGGCACTTTCAGAACCAGAATCCCAGGATCTCCCCACATGGGACCTGTCCCACCTGGCTGTCCCCAGGCCATCGCCCTAGGAGGGAGGTGTGAGCATGGAGCCTGGGGTGTTGGCCTGACCCTCCTGACTGTCCCAAGGGCCCTGAGTCTGAGGCCACTTCAGTAGCCAAAACTGTGCCTGAGACACTTTCTGGTGGTTGGGGCCAAATGAAGTCATGTTGTCCCCAGTAGAGTGGAAAGACCCCCAGAGGGCCACAGTCAACCTGAGGCAGGGGAGAGGAACAGACCTCAGAGAGGAGGTGGGGCAGTGCAGAAAGAGGGGGGCATCCTTCTAACGCACCTGCACATACTCCTCACTGCCCCCTCTAGCCCTGCAAACCACTTCTGACTCGCTTTGGAGATCTGATCACATCATTCTTGGACTTAAAAGTCACTAAGGATGTTTCATGTGTTTTGGGGATCAAATCTGTGAGCTCCGGAGCCTGACAACACTCACTCGGCCCTGCTTCCCTCTAACTTTGTCTCTCCTCTACCCCCACTCCAAGATGCCCTTGCAAGCACCCCATACACTGAACTGCTCTTAATCCCTGGGACCTGCACCGTATCCTCTCTCAGGTTTGTGGCAGAGATTGCTAAGTGTCCCCTAATATCTATTTCATACGTCTTCCTTAATACCAGAATCCTGTTTTTAGCAGGCACATAGTTACCAGGAAGACAGACATTTCTGAGGTTCCTCAGCAGCTAAATCTGGCCATGTGACTACGGCCTGACGAATGGGATCTAAGCAGAATGTGACACATGACTTCTAAGAAGTGTTATTAAAGGGAAGAGATGTGTTCTTCTGGGATGAGTATGTAATGGCTGGAGCTTGAGCAGCCTCCTCAGACTATGAGAGGGAGTCTTATGTTGAAGAGAAAAGAACACAAAGATGAGAGAAACTCAAATCCCTGATACTGCAGAGAGACATCCAGGTTTCTTCCACATTGGAAAGAGAAAACAAATTCTTATTTTGTCAAGGCCATTATAATAGTTTTCTTTTTTAAAAAAATACTTGATTCAGTGTCTAAGGAAGTAATTTCTCTGCCTGGGGGGTAATTCCTTCTTTACTCATCTCATTTTATTTCACTTGGTAAGACCCAGTTCTGGTGCCACCCCAGGCAGGACTAGCAGCCTGTCTTTGTCTTCTCATAGCAGAAAAAGACTCCCTCTCTCTAGCTAAGCCCCCAGGATGCCCAGTGGGTTTGATCGCTGGTTCTCTCTCCCTCAGCTGGACTGTGAGCATCTTGAGAAGGGATTTTATTCATGTCTAGATGTTTGGTACCTAATCCAGTGCCTGATGATCAGTAAATGGGGAGGGAGGGACGAGGAAGGGTGAAGCAGGGAGTCCCAGTAACTCTCTTGGGGATTCCCAATCATTCCTTTCACTAATAAGTAGATTCCCCAGCAGGCAGCTTCATCGGGGGTGACGAGGAAGCGAAAACCATTCTGGAAAGTAACAGAATAAGAACACTGCTGCTCCTGCTGCTAAGTCGCTTCAGTCGTGTCCGACTCTGTGCCACCCCACAGACGGCAGCACACCAGGCTCCCTGTCCCTGGGATTCCCCAGGCAAGAACACTGGAGTGGGTTGCCATTTCCTTCTCCAACGCATGAAAGTGAAAAGTGAAAGTGAAGTTGCTCAGTCGTGTCCGACTAGTAGCGACCCCATGGACTACACCCAGGCTCCTCCATCCGTGGGATTTTCCAGGCAAGAGTACTGGAGTGGGTTGCCATTGCCTTCTCCGCAATAAGAACACTAACGCCCACTATTTCTAAACCTTCAGCTGTACAGCAGTTACCAGTTGACAAGGCATGTTCACATATACACAATATCCTACTTAATTTTAACAACCTTGGCACTGTTATAATCTCGAGGGCTCAGAAGGCTAGGTCCCTTGCTCAAGGTCACATGGCTATGGCTACTGCATAGCAAGTGGGACCTGGAAATGAGATCTTCCAGCTTTGCATCCAGCAACACAGGTGCCTCCTCGGACCTGCACCGTACAGGGGAATTTGGAAAGCAAGCCACGTGCAAACCACACGTTCGCTGGTGTGCACAGTGCATGTGTGGGCTCACACACACCTGGTGTACAGATGTCAGGGGCTCCAGATGTTCAGCGGTGTTTTCCCTTGGGGGCAGGCATGAAGGCAGAGGAAGGAAGGGGTGGCGGGGTGGACCACGCAGCTGCTGCACGCCAATGCTCCGCTGTGACTCAAGGACAGGGCCACCCTGAGCAAGCGTAGGAGACAAGAGGAAGCAGGGAGGGCTGGGGGCAGAGACCACCAGGGCAAGTGCACCTGCTTTCAGAAACCGCATCAGGCTGGCTGTCACCGGTGCTGGTCATTTAGTGCACTCGCCTCCCCCAGAGTGCGAACAGGGTGCTGTGAGGCTGAGATACAGCAGCACACAGCATGTCCATGGTAACATTTTATTTTTCTACCTCAGTTGCTTATGGGGGTAAAAATAAAACGTCATTAGGGAGAAGCACAGATGAACTATTTACGGAGATGAAGAAAATTCACAATGGCTTGAACGTCTGTGAGCTAAGCATACTAGCACAAGTTCACCAAAGCAATTCACAGCAGAACAAAACAAACAGGAAGAAAAAGCCATACAGATTTGTAAAAATAGCATCTGTGAAAAAGTCTGCAGGAAAATAAAAGGAAATTAACCAATGATGACATCAAGCATCTTTAATGAGATGAGCCAAACTGCACACGTTGGGTCTAAAGGATGTGTGTGCATGCTTGTTGCTAAGTTGTGTCTGACTCTTTGGGACCCCATGGGGCCCACCAGGCTCCTCTGTCCATGGGATTCTCCAGGTAAGAATACTGGAGTGGGTTGCCATTGCCTTCTCCAGGGATCTTTCCAAACCAGGGGTCGAACCCACGTCTCCTGCATTGGCAGGTGGGTTCTTCACCCCTGAGTCACCAGGGACACTGACATTCACACATGGCTGTGCTTACATCAAATGCACCTGACAGACGCATGCGGGTCACTTCTCACAAACCCTGAGGGTGAACAAGGGGTGATTCCTGAGGGGCCAACTGAGCCGTAGCTCATTAATCCAAGAGAGCAGGGAAGCGGATGATCAGGATCATGGGGAAAGGAAGCCCTTTGGGGTCCTGACCTGATCAGGATGAGCTCTCCATACCCATCCCCTCTGACCCGAGTGGGCTAGGAGGCCCTTGAGGCCAGTAGGGAAAGCAAGGCCAGTGGGCAGCCTGGTGGGGGCAGAGGTGCTGGGAAAGAGGGCCCAGAGTGGACGGTGCCCACAGGGCCTAAGGTGAGGCCGCACCAGGGTGCCTCCAAGGCCCCCTTCCCAGAGATAAGTGTGTATTATTATAGCAACAACCACAGAGGGGCTGGCTCCAAAAGACAAAGACACCCAGATATGCTGATACAATTTTTCTTCAAATTACATTGTTCACGTTAGTATTTACAGAACAATCCGTGTGTGTGTGTGTTCACTTCTGGAGCTGTCCACCACAGGATACAGTGGACAGGTCACATATCCTCCACCCCTGTGGGCCAGCACTGAATAGCCCACCCATGAAATGCCCCAATAAGCCTACTTGGTGATTGTTTAAAGTAAGCTGATGCCTTCTCCCTGGACTCCCGTGAGGAAGCTCCACACCGCTTGTGAGAAGTTCCCCTCTGGCCTGCTGCACTGGGAGGGTGACAAGTGGCCTCAGTGGGGAGGGACTCCCAGTGCGGACAAAAAGCAAACTGGGAGGGAACTGGGGGACAAAGCTGACTTTAAAAAACCAAGTGAAGCACTGGGGACGTGAGTCCTTCCCAAGAATCACAAAGGAAAAAAGAACGTTTGTGCAAACAGGCAGCTGGGACAGTGCTCAGCGGGCACCGGTGGCAGCTGGGGGGCCCTGGCTGGGACCCTGTCCTCTCTCCAGCGATGGGAGCAAACCCCAATCTGTCACGCCTCTCTTAAGAGCTAGCTGATAAAAACTGTGTCTTGTGAAACGGGCAATAGTCTGCAAAGTGAAAAAAGAACAGAAATTAACAGACTGGACTGAAATCAGAGGGGAAAAAAGAGAGGAAATGGGAGACCCTGATCAGGATTGTAAGAATTCCAGCCCACATGCCAATCCAGAAGGGCGGGGGCAGGACCACACAGCGGACATCCGGGCGTGGGAAGAAGAAGCCGCGTCCCCAGGGGTGGACCATCACTCAGTGGTGAGAACTGCTCCCCACTCTAATAATTACCCGAAACGTCTAGTCCTCTTGATGGGCACATCTCTTTTTTATTTTCATGGAAGCCTAACGGTGGGCAGAGGCAGGCGTTTAACACCAACTGTGAGGCCAGAAGGGTGTGCGGCAAGCCCAGATCACACAGGTAGACCAGGGACAGCGGCAGATGAGAGGGGGATTCATGGAGAGCGCCAGCTCAGGTGGAGAGGAGGCAGTCGGTGCTAAGAAACACCTGCCTCTGCCCATCGTTAGGCTGAGAAAGAACACTGACGTCCCACCCATTAGATGCTCTATATTCTGCACAGACAGTAGCTACTAGCCTGCTGAGTAAATGAAATGTGGTTAGTGTGGTTGATGAACTGAATTTTCATTTTACTTAATTTAAATTTTAGAAGCTTCACATGGCTGGTGTGATTGATTGTACTGGACGGATGGATGCTAGAAAGAGGATGAAGTATGGCAGTTACGACCCAGGCTACCCAGGTCCCAATCCGAGCCTTGAGCTTTGCTGGTGGTGACCCCCCTGAACAGGGTTTCTACATCTCCAGGCTTCAGGGGAAATCCCGGGGAGGTGCAGACTGTGCCCAACTTCCCGGCTTGGGATGCCTTGCGTCCTGCTCGGACAGGCCCGTGGCCACTGGAGCTGCCACGTGCGGATGAGCGGGGGTTGGGGGGTCCCCCTCGGGACAGCCGGGGACTCCTGCCGAGGGTCCTGCCCTGGTGGGGAGACCACTCTGCCAGGGGGACAGGCTTGTGGGGAAGCCCCCCCCACTCACTCCCGCCACCTGAACCTCTGCTCTTGGATCTGCTGTTTGCCTCCGCCTTCTCCTTCCAATCAGACCCAGGGACCATCTAGCCCAAGTCAATTACGGAAGACAAAAGGGAGGCCCCGAGACCCTGGATGACCTGCCTGTGGCCTTGGGCAGCCAGGACAAGGGCTTCTGTGGCTGGGTGAGAACCTGTCCCCTGGAGGGCACGGCTCCCAGGGTCCCAGTGCCTCCTTACCTCCCCATCACAGCCCTCCCCTTCCGAAGCTCAGCCTGAGCAAAGGTGGGACTGAGGCCCTAGCCCACCATGAGCCCCCATCTCCACTGCCTTTAGAACGCCACCCACCCAGGGCCACATCCCACCCCCTGGCCTCCCTGCAGCTCAGGCCTCTGGGTCTGGCAGGATGACCAACCAGGAGTGGAGGCCTAGCTCTCTAGAGCCTCCTCCCACAGCACAGAACCTAAGGGGAAAGGACTCTGCTCCTAACATCTTCTCTAGAACTCCAGCTGTCCTTAGGACACAAACACCCCAAGCACCCCAACACATTCTTGCTCTTCTCCAGGTCTGAGAAAGGCTGGCTGGCCCCCTCTAGGGAGAAGAAAGCCCCATAAAACATTGCTTCCTTCAGCAGTGTCCCCCATCCCTACAGGGTCCTTGGCCCCCCAGGTGAGGGTCCCAGGCCTCGCTGGCTATATGTGAGCTGGGCAGCCTGGGCATGTAAGTGGGCAACACCAGGGGCTCTGCCTTGCATCTCTGATGCCCACGCAGAGGGGACTCTAACCACCCCTCCCACCACCCCACCACCCCTCAGGATGGAGAAGGGATCCAATCCCAAGATTACACCCCACACACACATCAGAAGGACATCAGAGCCGGAGGAGGGGAGGGGGAAGGACGATGGGGTCCAGACAGCAAGGCACGCGGGTGCTGGGAGCAAGAGGGCTGCAGGAAACCTTGGGCCCAGAGTTCAGTCCCTTCCCCAGGGAAAGAGAACTAGGAAGGGGCTCCAGAAAAGGGAGGAGGAGCGGACGGAGGGCTCCTGATCAGTTCTCCCCCCGCCCACAAGTCATTTTCCGTGACCCAGCACCCATGAAACACTTCAGTTAATCAGAAACTGCATTCTGACCCAGTTAGATCTATAAGCTGGTCTGTGAATGGACCTAAGTATGAGCTGGTTCTCTTTAGCAGCCCCCCCCACACCCATGCAGTCCACCTCCCGTGTCCCCAAAGCCCCAGGAGACAAAGCCACTCACCTGGGAACTGATAGCCATAGCTAGGAGCAAATCCGGGGTAGCCGCGGCCATAGGTTGCCACAAAGTTGGGGTAGCCTTGAACACAGAGAGAAAGACCATGTCAGTGAGTGCAGCCGCCTCTGGTTGGGAGGAGCCCGAGGCGGGTGGGAGTGAGAAACAATGTGAGTTATTTTCCTCCACAAAGTTACTATCTCCAGTGGGGGGTCTTTACCCAGGGCCTGGGTCACCCCTTGCCCATGGCTGGGGCACTGCCGTCAGCCTGCTGGTGATGAGACCCTATTTGGGCAGCTGCTGCTGCTGCTAAGTCACTTCAGTCATGTCCGACTCTGTGCGACCCCACAGATGGCAGCCCACCAGGCTCCGCCGTCCCTGGGATTCTCCAGGCAAGAACACTGGAGTGGGTTGTCATTTCCTTCTCCAATGTATGAAAGTGTAAAGTGAAAGTGAAATCACTCAGTCATGTCCAATTCTCAGCAACCTCATGGACTGTAGCCCACCAGGCTCCTTCATCCATGGGATTTTCCAGGCAAGAGTACTGGAGTGGGTTGCCACTGCCTTCTCCGTCTAAAACAGTATACATTCAGTATGAGTCCTCAGGTGAGCTTTTAAATGAGAAGACTTTGTATAAACTTTTGTGCAGCCCGGGTAATCGCAGTAGCGGATGCGCCGTTTCTCCAAATCCTTCTTTTGTATCTGACAGGCTGGATGGTTTGCGAAGTAACTGCCAGGGTGGCAGGTAAATTTGGATTATGAATTGCCAGTTTAGAAGCAATCGTAGCAGCACAGGATGGAGGTGGGGTTAAATTCTGAAGCATCTCTGCTTGTCTATCTGGACTTCCAGGCTCTGAGCTTGGCGGTGATGGGGGGAAGTAAGTGGCCTGCTGGGGAAGAAACTGACTTGGCATGGTGTATGTGCAAGGGGGCATGCTCTGGAATTGCTTCATGGCGGTCGGCGGAGGTGTGATTGTTAAGGCCTGCCATGGCGGCCGACGTTGAAACACTAAGAGTGTCTGGTTGGTAGAACTGGGCATATCTAGATCCGGTGTATTCAGGAGCTGGTACAGATGGCCCTGCTGGGGAGGGACAGAAAGATGAAGGTCTGGTATAGGAAGCTCTTGTTTGATGAAAATATTGTTCACCTCTGGAGCTGCGGTCTGGTGGGAGCTGAATATGCTGGTGAACTCGGGGAGGGCCTGGGTTGGGGCCGGAGGAGGGGCTGTCGTCTCACTCTGGTGGCTGAAAATGGTAACAGGTTCTGTCTTGATGTGTGTTACACACGGTCTCTGGGATTTGTAGAGGCCAGTTCTCAGGTGAGTGATGTCAGGAAGGAAAACGTTCATGTTGATACTGTAAGGCAACCCTTCACTGTCCGTGAAGAACTGGTCTACCACTGAGGCACTGTCTCGTCTATAGGTTTTATGTTCTGGAATTATAGAAACTGGAGGAAGCTGAGGTGTCAGGTACTTCATTTCACATCTTGTCTGGATCAGCTCCTCGGCGGGCAGTCGCGGGCCCGCAGCGGGTGCTTCAGCTCGTTGCCGGGGAAGAGCGCCGCATCACGGGCCGGGTTCGCGGCGCCCAGCACGGGCTTGAGCTGCGGGAACACCGGCTCGTCCTGCGGGGCCGGCGGCTGGGGCACGGGTCCCAGGCGGGAGCTCATGATCAACACCCGCGTGGCCATGGGCACTCGGGGTTGGGGCGGGGGCGGTTCCGGGCGTGGGGTGTTAGTCGAGCGCATTTCCCACGTCGCCCACGCTGCTCAGGTCGGTGAGCTTGGCTCTGGACGGACCCCTCAGCTCACAAGCAGGCGCGGTTTTCAAAGGCGCGCAAGAAAAGCCAAACTCTTTTGCTCCGCCGCGCGTAAACGCCGACGTCCACCCGACGACCACTTTCTCCTGCCCCTGCCCCACCGCGCTCCCTAGCTCCCCGGAGTCTGCTCCCGCCACTGCGTCTCTGGGAGCGAGCTGCTAGCGTGCCTACCTGCCCCAAGACCCCTAAAGCCCACACACTTTCTTGAACCTGCAGAGTAAATGCCATGCGTTAGCCCCAGACCCTGGGCCCGCTACTGGCGCTGACATTTGCAGAGCTTACCCTGAATATACTTTACCTTAAAGCTATTGACAGTAGGAGATTAAAGTTCTTGTAATGCCTCCTTGAGGCGGCAGAGCCAGCACCATGGACAGAGCATAAGTGAAGAGGGTGGGGTTTACAGTCTGGGGGCAAACTCAGGGTTGACCCCGTGCGTCTGGAAAAACAGTGGGCCCAGTGAGATACGGCCCAGGAGAGGCAGGGAACAGGGAGCTCCTGGCTGTAAACGTGCACCATGAGCATCAACGCAAAGCCTCGCCGGCATTTCCCAGCAAGCATGGTCCTTCCAGGCGCCCATCTCAGTGGGTACCCCGGGGGTGGAGGCTAAATGAGGGGTGCCTGTGGAAACCGCTGCTGGGCTGTGCCTGGGGTGCAGCGGTAACCACTGGCAAGTTCTGGGGCTCATGTGGCTTTCGGTCTGTTACCAGCCCCCCAGGAGATGCCCCTTCAGCTCCCTACCCTTCACTGTGCCTCTCTCCAGGTCCTAGCCTCTCGATTCAGGGATACAAAGACGGCTGGGGGTAACCCTGAACGTCAGACACCCATGGCTACCCCATTCCAGCCAGCCAGGCCCCTCCGTCTCCCTCTGCTCAATGTAGAATTTCAGTCCCTTCACACTCTTAAAATACCACCCTGGTCACCCTCCCACCTAGTCGACGACTACCACCACCACCACCACCACCACCTGCACGACTTGTGTTCTGGCCTCTGAGCCAGATGTCTGTGGTGGTTTTGGCTGCTTGGCACCTGAAACCCCTTCTCTGTGTTTGAGTCTCGAAAGGCCCCCCTCCTGCTCTTGCTGAGCCTGGCAGCTGGGATAGATTGTGAACCTGGGCTGGGCCAGTGGAAGTCTGCCCCAGGGGCCAGGGGGGCAGAGAAGGAAGGCAGTTCAGAATCTGTTCTGGTGTCAGCAGCACACAGAGCCCAGGGTCCACTGATACCAACAGCTGCCCCCTGACTGTGTCATTCCCGGGCTGTCCCTTGGTTGGACTGTGGCTGACCGCCTAGCTCCCCAGTTCCTTCCTGTTCCCCAGCCTTCCTGGCAGTTCTGTGCATTGCCCAAGCCCCTTCCAATAATCTCCTTTACTGCTGACAGCAGTCAGAGTTATTTCTGTTGCTTTGTCACCAAAACGCTGGTAGAAAGCTGGTCTGATGGGCGGGTTTAGGACAGTCTCCACTCCCTCCAGCCGTAAGGATGATAGTGACAGGTTTCCACATGTGTCCCCGTGGCTCCAGACAGCAACGTAAATACCCTAGACACAGGCTCTGGGGGCACATCATCTGCCTTTAAGGTGGCTTCTCACAAGTTACAAGCATTTTCTGATCCTGTAGATGATGGCTGAAGACCAGGACCATTCACGAAATTCCAGCTTGGGAGCCTCAACATGAGTTAGAGTTGGCAGGTCTTCCTGCTGCCTGCTCTGAGCGCTCTTATGCCTCATGTGTGTGTGCTAAGTCGCTTCAGTCATCTCCAACTCTTTGCAACCCAGTGGACTACAGCCTGCCAGGCTCCTCTGTCCATGGGATTCTCCAGACAAGAATACCTGAGTGGGTTGCCATGCCCTCCTCCAGGGGATCTTCTTGACCCAGGGATCGGACTTGCATCTCCTGCATTACAGGTGGATTCTTTACCGCTGAGCCACCGGGGAAGCCCCTCGGAGGTTCAGAAGTGGGCCTCACCCTTCCTCACTTCTCTGCTTATTGGAGTCACAGCTTCTGCCTTGACCAGAGGATCTGTCAAGAGCCAGGACAGAAGCTTACTGGACTGCACATCAGGAGGCGGGTTCTCCAGGCCTGCCTCTGGCCCAGGGCCATGCCATGGGGGGTGACCCCCTTTCCTCTGGGTGCCTGAGTCGTGCCATCTGTAGGGACCTTTGCAGGACCCCTGCAGCACTAATTCTCACCAGAGACCTCAATTCTCAACAGAAACCAGTGGTGGTGCCTTTCCTTTGCTTTGGCCAGATCTGCCATTGCATCTTTCCAAATCTGCCATTGCAACTCACCATCCAATCAACCAAAACCAGTTTATACCCCCCAAAGGGTCTTGCTGCTTGCTCTTTCTCCATGAGCTTATTCTCCCAGCACCTGGTTCCTGGTTGGCAGCCGGCTGCCCAGACCAGCCATGATGACCTGGCAGCTCTGCCCTGACTACAGAGGAGCAGACCCCAGTGAGTCTGCTGAGCTCTAGCGCCCGACGGGGAAAGGGCGACAGAGATGGGGACTCGGGTGCCTCGAGGGGACATACACACTGGCTCCTTCCTTGGTATCTATTTCATGGGTGGTCTGCCCAAGTCTCCTCCAAATTAATCACTCGCTATCAAATCAGATCTTTCAGCACTAGATTTCTTACCATTATTTCAACAATATTGATAAATTGCTTATATGCAAACAGCCAAATCACCACTGCTGAGGGGTGTTTCTAGTGAAAAATGACTCCTCTGCCTCTAACTTTAGCACTGGGTCTTACATATTTCACTGTTAACATGACGCAAATTACAAGCCTATGTATCACCGCTGAGACTCCCTCAGGGTAGGTGGGGTGGAGGATGGTGAACGCCCTGTCCCTCCCTCCCTGATTCGGGTCACCAGTACGATGCCGTTGTGTCTGCTTTCTCCCTGGCACAGGAAGGACGAAAAAATGGTCAAGTTCACCCCAATCTGTGGCCTCACCCCAATCTTCCTGGACCTGTCAAAACTGTCTCCTATACAACAAAGATGAGAATTTGGCATCTGCCTGAGTCGGGGATCTTATCTCCACCCCCCATCGCTGAACATCCTCTGGGTCAAGCAGATGAAACCATAAATTTATAATACAACATTACTTCAATTTTCCTCTTCATTTACTGCTGTGCAGCCCAGCTCTGCTCCAGCGGCTCACAGCCCCGGCCACACGGGGGAAATTGGCTGGCTGCATATCAATAGCACATTACAGCAGCCCCATGCAGACGCTCCGTCAAGCCACATTACAGTGAGATGACCCAGCCGCCACTTCCATTAGGAGCCAGGCCCCTCCCGCACTGGCCACTGCACAATTTATTTGCTCCAGTACTCTGGACGCCTGATCAATCCCACAGTAATTATCTCTTGTCACTAAAGAAAAAAACCAAACCTTCTGCCTGGATGACCACCTTTCGTGCAGACAGGCTTTCCATTGTGTGTGGGGGGTGGGGAATCAGAAACCAACAAGAAATTTTGAATTTGCCAGTCCGATCATTTGGGCGATGCTGGAAGAATTCTCAAAACTGTGGCTCTAGATATTTGCTCCAACCCTAAAAAGTGTCTTTATTTTAGATGGGCACATGACAAATTCTCTTCCCGGCTCTGTGACTCAGCTAACTCAAAGTCACGGAAAACTGCTCCACCGAGGTGCCCGATTTGAAAGAGACAAGAGACAAGGGCTGTTTATGCAGGGAGCTGCCAGTGAGGGATAGTCTGCTGGTGGTGTGCACAGTGTTGCCTCGGGCACCAGGGCGGCTCCATGAGGTCTGCACACAAATGCGATACCCAGTGCCAAGAGCCCCTCCCAGGCCACCGTCTACAAGGACCGGGGCCAACATAATCACCTGGAGTTGCAGGGGCTCCTCCAGACTTGTGCTAGCCCATCAACATTTAATCTAATTTAAACTATATTAAAAAAAAGTCAATTCTTCAGCCCCATCTTAAGTACACAATAGGCACATGTAGCTACCATCTCGGGCGGTGCAGATACAGAGTTTTTCCACCATTGTGGAAAGTTCTGTGCACTGTGCTGCTTTAGAAGGAGAACGAAGAGCTGAACTTTGAGTTTCCTCTGTTTACCAGAAAACAGCTGAACAAATGGAGACCTCCTTTTGGATATGACTTCAACAGATATTTGGGGAAAGACAAATCCCAGTTGAAATTACAAATTAGTCTAGGCATGTGGCTGTATGTTCCAGCCAATCTCCTTTTGATTAGTGAATGCCAGCAGATTACAGCTCCTTGCCCCTTCCAGACCAAAAAAAATTTTTTGGGGGCTTTCATTTTTGAGGGGCTTAATGTTGAGGGGCACTGGGTCAGGATTTCACAGCGTTGGTGAGAATGCCCCTGGTTGTCTGCAGCCAGTCAACAGTGTCTCTCCACTTCGGGGCCCGTGAGGCGATGCTTTTTTACAAAGCCTCAGCAATGAGGTATTTCTCTTCTACTAGTATCAAACATGTTACGTAGTGTGTGCCCAGCGAGGTCAAGATAGAAGCAGTAGGATTATGTGTCTGAAGGCAGAGAAGGCCAAGAGGAATCAGATATAGCAACAATAATCACATTTGCTTTTATTGAATCTATCTTCATTTAAGAAAAACCAGAGATTCTAATGCACTGGGTGGGCAAGGCAGAGAACAAAGTCTGAGGGCTGCAAAAATACCTTTCCTAGGGGTGTTGCTTGATTTTGGTTTTGGCTGTCTCAAAGGCAGGGAACCATGACTCCTTCTCTCCTACACTTTCTTCAAAGAGTTCCCATTGGGCTGATTATTCCAATGATTCTGTCAAAGGCTATGAAAACCAAAAACCAAAGCAGCTGTAGGTTTCTTCCCAAGAAGGCTGGCCGCCACAACAAGACAGATCAAGAAAGAATAACTGCACAATGATAGCCTCATCAGCCTCCCTCTGATGAGATCTCCCAAAGTACGGAGAAAATCTTAAAGGGCATTTAAAAATTAGTTCTTTGTTTTCCAAGTCGTTTATAGATGAGGGTGTCTGCAGTCTCGCTAGAATGTCAGCTCCCTGATACCAGAGACTTCTTTCTCTGCTGCCTCCTCAGCGTCTAGAACAATGCCTGGCACTTAGCAAGTACTCAACAGATACTTGTTGAGTGAATGGATTTAAAAGCTTTAGCGGTTTATCGTCTCAACTCTAAAAACCCCTACCAGTGTTACTTAATTTTCTATCCTTTCAACAATAAAAATTTTAATCACGGGAACCTCATCTCCTTAACAAACTTAAACGGAAGTGTTTTTGCGTGAGCCAAGCTCATTAACCAAATTGGTGGTGGTGGTGATGATGGTGATTCTAAGACTGATATGGAGGCCAATGCACCGTGGAGTTGGGGACCCGGGTGACTTACGGGGTCAGGTCAGGCCATCCTGCCAAAGGATTAGACTCCAGTGATGCCATCCTTTTAGAGGGAAAAAGCAAGGGCTTCAGCCACAGTGCAGCAGATGGCATCCTCCTCGCCCAACAGTCCAGGGGCTCAGGGTGCCCAGCTGCACCCGCAGGTGAAATGGAGCGCAGTCCTGGGAAGATCCTGGCAAGCACATCGGAGAAGGCCTGGCAGAGACCCCAGCCCGACTGGGTGTGGGGGGCAACAGGTCGACCAGATTGTAGACTGTGGGCTTGTTTCCTGGGTGCTGGTCTGATTCCCACCTCTGCGGAGCTGGTTCCTAACTAGGGGCACACGTGGGGACCTCTCAGGACGCCCCATCTCTGCAGGCATCCGGACGGCATTCAGGAGGGCTGGGGGCGAGGAGGCTTGGAGTCCAGTGCATGGATCTCCTTGGGAGGCAGAAATTCTCAGACAATCCAACTCCCCTGACTGGGGGTCTGATCCGAGGATGAGGGTGCAGGAGCCAGGGCACAAGTCACACACAGAGGCAGGTCGAGCGATGCTCTTGGTCACTGGCAGGAAGGGGTCCCAAGTGGAAGGGGGTCAGGCACCTACCTGGATGGTAATTTGCCCAGGGCTCCCCACTATGTTACTAATAACTGCTCCCAGGCTGAGTATATATTACTGTGTTTTGTTGATTGGAAGACACACTTCTTTTGTTTCAAATATCTTAACATCCCGAAAGTGGTCATCATCTCTCAATGAGGCTTGGTTAAGCACAAATTTTCTTTCTTTCTAAATAGTACACGATGTGTATACTTGAATTTGATGAAACGCAGCACTGGCTGGGCATGGTATGGTTTCATTTATCCTCAACACCCCTTGAAGTGTGGGCTCCCACCTCCCGATGGAGGGGTAACTGCAGGGCGGCGGGGCTGTCCCTCCCCCCGTCACACACTGACCAGGAGAGAAGCCTACATCCCCGGATTTCAGAGTCCCGAGCCCTTCCCCAGGGTCCACACAGCCTCCTGTGGTGGATGCTGGACCCACACCGGCAGTTCGGCTCAGAGAGCTCTCTGCCTGCTTGGTGAAGGAGGTGAGCCTCTGAGATCCAAGGGGGCCTGGCTGGGGCATGGGGCGTTCCCTGGTGAGAGCCTCGACCAGAGCCATGTGGGCAGAAGGCCAGCCCGTAAGCAGCAAGGGTGGGGGTGATGGGGTGAGCTGGGGGCAGGATGCCTCAAGAACCAACAGACTCAACCACAAGGACATCTGAAACTAACCATCACTACCTCTCCACTGCAGCTCAGAGAAGTCACAATTTGGAACGTGAGAGAACACAGTTGGGGTAGATGAGCAACACTTGGCATTTATCACGTTCCCACCCCTCAGCGAGCAGAAACTAATCGGACTGTGTCTGGAGAAGCGCGGCCCACTCGGGTCTGCCCCCTACCAGCTGTGGCCAAGGCCACTGGGCCTGCCACCTCTCCCCATACACACTGCCTGGACCTGGCCCACCAGCAGGCTTGCTGGCCCTAGGGGTTCCACGCTAGGACCCTCACATTCCAGCTACTCCGTCTGCATTGCCCTTGGCTTGTTCACGCCTCGCATCCTAGCGGAGAGGTCACCTCCGCACAGGAGGTGTTCCCTGATTCCTGCGGCTGATTTCTGTTCGTCATCACGTGCCTGTGAAGCGCCTCACAACTCTATCACGAGTAATCCCACACCTGTGTGATACACTGATAAATGTCACCTCTCTCTGCTCCGTGAGGGCAGGGCCCACAGCTGCCTTGTTAAGCTCTGCCGCCCCGGGCTGGCCCTGGGCCAGGCAGGCAGTGGGCCTCCGGGACTGCTTGCTGTTGAATGCCTCCTGCAGCCAGCGAGGCCTCTGCCTGGGCACCTGTTAGGAAACCTCTGGTCTCTGGAACCTTGAGACCTTGCTTGGCATCTGGGGAGGGCACAACTGAGCCGCACTGAGCTCTTCATCAGCTGATGTGAATGAGTTTACTTCTCTTCACACCTCTGCCTCCCCAGGAAGAAAACCAGCTTACTCTTCCCAGCATATAGAGAATACTAAGGGAGAGGCAAAAAGGTGGGGGCTCTTCCTGAAGATCTGGACCCCAAAACTCTCCTCATTTGATGCCCTAGAGACTTTAAATTCAACATTTAAAACTTCAAGAATCTGCGAGCCAGCAGGTGGTAATGGGCTCAACTCTTTTTTAAGATTTGATTTTAAAATTCAAAGCAATTAATCCATTTGGAGTTTCTTTTGGTATACAACATAAGGTAAAGGCCATATAAAAATTATCTTTTACAGCAAGAGCTACATGAATATCTTGTAGTCAACCAGGAAATAATTATCGCCAATTTAAAAAAATTTTCATTTCCTTATAATAATTAAACTTGTACATAGAAATACGTTTAGTTTAGGCTCTTTAACTTTTTCTACCAACAGGTGCCTTCCTATATGCCACACTATTTTAATTATTGTAGTTTTATACTATGTTTTGATATATGGTCAAACTCTCTTTTTTTCTCATTTCTCTTTTAAAAAAATTTTTCTTATTTATTGTCATGTGTTTCAACTTCCACGTAAGTGTTAGAACCATTTGGCCAACTTTTAAAGAATTACAATAGGAATTTTCCCTGAAACTTAAGTAAAAAGTTAATTTAAGAATTAGCATCTCAGCCATTTTGAGAATTCTCATTCTACTTTTTAAAGTTCCACAAAATAACTTTACGTGCTTCTGTTATTTCCACAGACAAATAGATACAATTATTTTTAAGAATTTATAAAGCCAAGAAAAGTTTTATAAATTTAAAACTGAGCGAGGAGTGATTTAAACACCAGCAAATCTGAAAATACACAAAGAGCTTATCAAACAATATAGAAGAGAGACTCTTAGCCAAACCAAATGAAACCCATTAAAACTAGACAGGCTGTGTGCCTGAATGGAATTTCACCATTAACTACCATTTATCCCATTTAATTAGTATTTTCCCAACACACAATAACTTGCACTAAAATACCGTTCTCTCGCCTTGAAATTTCTAATTATTGTTGCGAACCACGCCATTACGCTTCTCCACTGCTTTCTCCATCTTTCATGCAATTTAAGCGGCAAGATTTTCAATTATCTACAGAGGATGGACAGCGATACCTTTAAGGAAGGGGCATAATGTGCAACTCAATTTCTCTAAAGGCCAGGAGAGATCATTTTTCTTCTCAGAACAAACACACTTCGTCTTTCATCTTTTTTTTTTTTTTTTGCAAATAAAGAATAAAACAGGTTATTTAAGACATCCATTTAAATGCAAATTTTGATATCCCAAGAGAAAAATGTTAATCATTTAAACAGACAGGATTATCTCCCACCCTTGCCATATCCCCTCCTCTTCCAAGTTCTAGACAATGCAGCCTCAGCCCACAAAAGTTTAAGTCAGCCACGAGTCCTTAGGTGTTTAAGAGCTCCATGTCAGTGGAGAAGCCTGAAGCAAAGAGAGTAACTTTTCCTCCTTTTGAAAAAGGGAATGGAAAGGGGAAAGAATAATATCAAGTATCTCTGATGAGTCAGGCACCTATATATTTCTGCTAATCTGGTGGTCACAACTGTCTTGCAAGAGGGATTATCATCCTCATAGATAGATGGGGAAGCTGATGGACAGAGGAAGCAGCTTGCCCAGCTGGAGGGTGACCCGGTTCCCAGGCCCTGGCCCAGACTCACCCAGCATCCCCATGCCAAGCATGAACGCGTCCATGGTGTAAGGCAGTCCCCGGGCCCGGCCTCTCGTCCCAGGTGGGAACATGACTTCCTTCGGCTGAGCTTTCTTACATTCTACCTGTTAAACAGAAAGGCGAACAAATGAGATGCAAATGAATTCCATGTAAATGTCAAATGCAGAACTGATCTGGTTACCAGCTAAGTTATTTTTAGCCTTGCTCCTTACTCACTGTAAAAATAGCCATGCCGAGTAAATGGCCTGCAAAACAAATATTGAAGAAAACACACCACTTGTACAAATCCTGCTTTAAAAAAAAACCTACAAGGATGAGACTGGGTTTGGAGGGATGGCCAGGACGTCAGCTGAAGAGGCACAGGCGTGGGTTGGAGCTCAGATTGAAACCTGTGGAGAAGGCAGGAGAGGTAAGGAGACTGGCAATGGCTGCTGGATGCATCTGTGAATAACAGCAGCAACAGTAATAATCCGTCATGATTATGCAGCCCTTTACACGCTTACACATTTCTCTCAGGCTCTAACAGGTCAGTGACTCTTCATATCAGGCCATCTGATCCTGTCTCTCACTAAATAGACTGGCTAGTTAAGACCAACCTATTAAGAAGCAGAGACATTACTTTGCCAGCAAAGGTCTGTCTAGTCAAGGCTTTGGTTTTCCCAGTAGTCATGTATGGATGTGAGAAAGCTGAGCCCAGAAGAATTGATGCCTTTGAACTGTGGTGTTGGAGAAGACTCTTGAGAGCCCTGAGACTGCGAGGAGGTCCAACCAGTCCATCCTAAAGGAAATCAGTCCTGAATATTAATTGGCAGGACTGATGCTGAAGCTGAAACTCCAATGCTTTGGCCACCTGATATGAAGAACTGACTCACTGGAAAAGACCCTGATGCTGGGAAAGATTGAAGGTGGGAGGAAAAGGGGATGACAGAGGATGAGATGGCTGGATGGCATCACCGACTCAACGGACATGAGTTTGAGTAAGCTCTGAGAGTTGGTGATGGACAAGGAAGCCTGGTGTGCTGCAGTCCAGGGGTTCGCGAAGAGTCAGACATGACTGAGTGACTGAACTGAAGTTGTCTTAGCTTCATATCATAGATGAGAAAACCAGGCATCCAAAGGCTTGTGAAACCCACTTATAAGCCATATCCCAGTAGGTGAGGGCTAGGAAGTTGGATTTTTAAAATTTCTAGGTCCGTGATGCCACCATCTCCATAAAACTTGCCCCAGCACACTCCCACGGAAGTAATAAGATTAAACACGGATTTACTTTGCAGCTATGTCTTCAAGTGGTTGCTAATCTTTCCTTTCTGTTTCCCCCTCTGCCTCCAAAACTTCTTAATCCTATTCTGCTCACATCCAGCAGTCGTTTATTTAGCAGCCTTAATGGTACGTAATGCAAGCCCCAAGAAGGAAGTGAAGCTGTTGCCGGCTGAAGCTCCTACACCGTTATTTCACTAGTGTTCTTTAGGCCCTTGCTCAGCGCTATGTGCTTTCAGTTTACAGGCAGACTTAACAAGCAGTGCTAGAAGGTAATCAGTCCCATTGCTGATGAAGACGGAATGTTGTAGGGCAAGGCAGGGGTGCTTAAAGCTGCATAAATGGACAGCACGCCAGCCTGATGGTGATGCAGAAAAGACAAGACTCAGGAATCTTTTGCTAAAAGGCAGTCTGGGGCATAAGGCATAGGAGCCGAAACTCCACATCGCTCAACAACTGCTGAGGAGTCACTACCACACAGACAATTACCATTGCTCACGGCACAACTGAGAGATGAAGAAAAAGTTAAAATTGTGTGTGATGGACTTTGTTTTAAAAAGGACCTACACGGGTTATCCATTTTAGAGATATTCTCATTCCAAATACTTCCATTAAAAAATAGTTTTGTGCTTAAGGCTAGGGGAAGCTTTAATTACCTAAAATATTAACTCCTCTTTCTTCAAAGATGCTGGATTACTGTTGCTCTTCAAAGAGTGATAACCACACGTTTTTAAAAGATGGAGAAAATGAGTCAAGATTCATGACTGATATGTTTAACACAAAGAGTTTTTCTAGATTAAGAGGAATGAGCATCCCCAAAGAGAGATGGGTAAAGGACACGAACAGGCAACTCACAAAAGTCCAATAAAGAAGCATACATTCCCGAATGAGACATTATCTTTCGCCAACCAGACTGACTGCTTTGAAAGGATTATTTGATGTCAGAGTCCCTGAGAGTATGGGGAATAGGGGTGGAAATCGGCAAATATTTTTCTGGAGGGCAACCTGATGAATAGTAAAAGCCATAAATGTACACATCCTGTGACCAGTAATCCTACGTACAGGGATTTATCCCACAGGGGTGAGGCTATTCACCACAAGCATTAATTATAATTTTTTTAAAAAAAAGGAAATACAAACACTCCAAGAACGGAGAGTCAGGCTGAGTGTGGCTCACCCAAGCTGACTGAAAGCTATGCAGAGACGGAGAAGCAGGCTGATAGGAATACACACTGGTACTGGAAAACCCTCAGTCCTGGGTGAACCAGGATGGTTGGTCTCCTGAACTGCAAGAGGTGGGGAAAAAAGCAAGTGACAGTGGAAAATAAGCAAGTATATATATCACACATGGGAAAAATACTAAAAAAAAAAAAAACAAAAATCACACCAAATTCATCTTGAGTGACTTTGTGCTTTATTTCCATTGTGCATTCTTTAAAAGAAATTAGAAGAATTAAAAGAAATTCTTTAAAAGAAATTCTTAATTTACTGGCGGCATTGGGTCTCAGTGGCGGCACACAGGATCTTTCATCATGGTGTGTGGGTTTAGCTGTCTTGCAGCGTGTGGAATCTTAGCTCCCAAACCAAGAGTCAAACCCGCGTCCCTGCACTGGAGGGCGAATTCTTCACCACTGGACCACCAGGGAAGTCCCTCCCTTGTACATGCTGCCATTACTCCTTATTCTCCCAGTTTTTTTGGCTTTGAGCATTACTCTTGCAAGCGGGGTGGGGTGATTCGCAGGAAATAAATTCACGAGAATCGGGTTTTTCAGATGCCTCTCCAAAGCCCAGGGTTGACGCTGTGCTCCTGGAGTCCAAGTCTCATCCCTGGGCCTCAGAAGCAGGCTGAGAAGCCGCATCTGGAAGTGCCTGCCCCTGCCTGGGGAGACAGGTGTGCTGTGCAGAGGCAGACAGATAATTACATGACGCCAACACCGGGCTCTGGAATAACATGCTAAGCGGCTCGCTTCCTAATAGTCTTATCGGTGACAGTCTACCGCACTGTCTTATGAAAATCTGCTGCCTGTTTCCAGGCAACCTGATCAACGAAATTTCAGGTTTATACAGTTTTCATTTGGGAAACATAAAGGTTAACTGACTGTAATGGGAGTATGTTCAACAAACCCACCTACTCTTCCTCTCGCTGAACGGGGCTGGCAGCTCCGCTGGGCCCTGCTCTGTCTCATCTGCTGCCGTCTCGGGCAGCACTGGCTGCCTGGGTTCTGTCAACCCCCTGCCACCCGCTGTGTCAGTGGTGAGGGCTCCCGGGGACCTGAGTGACAGGACAGGCAGCCATCGCCGCAGGGGGCCTGGCCTGGCTCAGCTGGCACTGAGAGCTTCTCAAAGGGTTCCGTAGGGCCAGGGGGCCTGACCCCCACCCCACCTCCTCTGATGATCTGGGATGGAGGAAGCACACAGAAGGGGAAAGAGGCATAGATCATGGATCCTGTGTCCTTGCAGTGGGCCAGGGGCTTGCTGAGGATTCAACTCTGGGCTTCGCCCACCAGACTGGCAGAAGCCTCGTGTCTCCCACCAGATTGAGTGTTCAGGGCAAGGATCAGGGTCGGCCTCTACTTCCTGGTTCCTCCGAGAGCAGGGACTGACTTGTATGCCCCTTAGGGTCAAGGAGATGCAACCACTTAATGCCACAGTGCTGAGGGGTGTGGCGTGCCCAGTGAGTGCCAGGCGGAAGGGGTGCAGAGACATAAAGTGTATAAGGCACCGCCCCGGCCACTGTCGGTCGGTCTGCGAAAGGAGCAGGTCCTGACTACGCTGTTCTCCCAACACAGGCCAACACTCCGCTCAACCTTGTCACTTCTGGGCCTGTTGGCCTCCGTAGCTTCTTGAATTGGCGGACATTTGAGTCAACCCATCCCCACTATTTTCCCACTGGGTCCTGGGCAGACCAGAGAAGGTGGCTTGAGCACTGAAGTCAGAAGCCCAATGGGGGAACCCTGCCCATCTCTGCAGCTCCATGCATGTGGTCACCTGGCTGCACGCTGTCCCAGTTTCCAACTGCCGTGCGACCAATGCCCCCTACACTTGGTGGCTCCGAGCACTAATTTATCTTCCTTCCTGGGCTTCTGAGTGCGAACTGGGCCCAGCGGACCTATTGCTTGTGGTCAACCATGTAGTGGTCAGACGGTGGCTGGGGCGGCAGCCGGAGGAAGCCTGCCTCGGGGGAGGGCCAAGAGGCCCTTCTCCCTCCCACGGCGGGCAGTGGACACAGCTTTGGCAGGCACCATTCATCATGGCTTCTCTGGGGCACGTGGGTTTCTCCTAGCATGGGGGCGGAGACCCGAGAGAGTGTCCGAAAACCATGAGCATCCCAAGGGACCACAGCAGAAGCCACCCGGCTTCCCACAACCCCGCCTTGGGTTTCACAGCTACTTCCATTGCCTGCTACTGGTTACACTGGGCCAGCCTGGATCCGGTGTGGGAGGACAACATGCAGTCAGCACAAAGGATGGTGGGACCTGTGGCAACTGGCTGGCTGGGGACGGTGGGCACCAAGGGCTGCCTTCACCACGGGGCCCAAGGCAGGGCACAGAAGTTCCCCTCCCAGGGCAGCCTGGAGATGCCCGTCTTGCTTTCCGGGTAAACAGAAGCAAAATGGGAGTGGTTCTCCTGGGGATCAGATCTCCAGCTCCTTCAGCGCCATCCCTCTGGATAAGAGCCCCTCATTGATGGTAAATGCTCCCACCACCCACCTGAAGTGCTCACTCTTGGGCAGGCCTAGGGAGAGGGGCCCCATCTGGGGAAGGAACACCTCCGAGGCTTGGGTCTCAGGTCTCCCCAAATCAACAGCTCAGACTCCGCAGCTTCTCACCATCACTGGCACTGCTGCTGCTTCAGCTGCCGGCTAGACAACGGTGCCTGGGGGTGCGGCAGGAGGCGGTGCAGGGGATTCCGGGTGGGTCTGTGCTCGCAGGAAGCCTCAGAGGCCACCTGTGACCAACTGCTCGCGCCAGGAAGACAAGGTCTCCCGTTTCAACTTTCACGGCTGACAAAGCCAGCAAGTAAGCCCACACCAGGATCCAGATGCCAGCGATGTGCCAACCCCGAGCTTCATGAGTCTGCTTTAGAGTTCCAAACATGCTGCTGTGCTTGGCCAACTCGCCTTGCAGGAGAGGGTGTGGCTTCTCTGCAGCCCTGCGGTGATGGGCTCAGAAGGAAGCCCGTCTTCAAAGACAGGACAGCTGAGGCGGCCGTCCGTCCAGAGGGCAAATCAGCCCTGCGAGCCCGATGCGTGGTCTCCAGCCCTCTGCACGGGCTGCTCGCTGTGCTGCTTCTCTGCCTCTGCCCGTCGGATCCAAAGCAATTCAGCGAGGAGGTCTACTGTTTCTCTCCACTTTGAAACAATTTCAAAAGGACAGCGCAAAGGACACTGCACACCCTTTTCCGATAGCTCAGCTGGTAAAGAATCTGCCTGCAATGCAAGAGATCCCGGTTCGATTCCTGGGTTGGGAAGATCCGCTGGAGAAGGGATAGGCTATCCACTCCAGTATTCTTGGGTTTCCCTAGTGGCTCAGCTGGTAAAGAATCCGCCTGCAAGGTGGGAGACCTGGGTTCGATCCCTGGGTTGGGAAGATTCCCTGAAGAAGGGAATGGCTACCTGCTCCAGTATTCTGGCCTGGAGAATTCCATGGACTGCATATAGTCCATAGGGTCGCAAAGAGCTGGACACGACCGAGAGACTTTCACACCTTTTCTCAGTCATCTGTTGTGAATGCTTCATGCTTTCTGCTTTGTCATTTGCACACTCTTTGTCGCTAACCATGTATTTTTTCCTGAACTATCTGAGAGTAAGCTGCACACATTACACGTTGCATTTCCTGAACATAAAGATATTTTCTTATGCGAGCACAGTGCGGTTAGCAACCTCAGGACATTTACCATCTACGAAGTACTTGTATCCAACTGCCTTCCATGTTCCTGTTCTGCCAGTGGGCCCAACGATCCCTGTACTGCCATACGGATAGCACACAGCAAGAAGCTGAGGCCCAGGATGTCACACGCTGTGCCAGCGCTGCAGAACCATGAGTGGGGAGACTGGGTTTGAACCCAGGCCCGCCTGATGTCCTGGCCCAACCAGGGCAGCAGGCCCTGTGCCACCCTCTCTCGGGGGATGGGCAGGCGGGGGGCGCGACTTGGCACTGACTTTGGAGACAGCGCCAGGACTGCAGTGGGGACGGCTTTCCTGCAGCGAGTCTCAGCGGCCGCCCGCGCCCCACGGGCCTGCAACCCGCGTGGAGGCAGCTCCCACCAGGCACCTTCTGGCAGAGACGGGAGGCCCGAGGAGGACACCCAGGCCTGAGAGGTGAAACAGCGTTTGTCCTCCCGCCGTCTCTACACAAACGGCCCCAGTCAGCACGTGCCCCAGGGCTGGGCCTCAGCCTGAGGAAACCCAGCCCCGTGCCCGTGGCCTTGGCTTGCACGCAGCACAAGGGTGCTCTGTGCGGCTTGAAGGGGCCAGTGTCTGCAGCTCCGATTCCTCCCCCACAAGGGTCACGTAAGCAAGGACTTATCCTCCAGGGACAGAGGGGTCGACTTCAAAGGATGAAGGTCCACGGCTGCGCAGAGACCGACCTGGGCCATCGGCTGGCGGGAGGGCAGGGAAGGGCCACAGCGGTGGGCGGGCCTCTCGGGGCCGCCGGGGGACGGCTGATGGCTTCTGCCGCAGGCGCCATCCTTCTGCGGAACTCTGCGCCATCCTTCTGCGGAACTCCCCGCAAAAGACGCCTGGCCACGGGCAAGAAGCTGCACCCCCTCCCCAGCCAGGCTCCGTGGCTCCGGGCCGGCCCTGCGCCTCTGAAGCCCCACGCTGACACCGCCTTCCACTCTGAGTGGAAGGGCCAAAGACCCTCAGGTGTAAGCATTCTGGGGTCCCAGCTCGAGCAGGCAGCTCCCCCGTGTTTCCAGTGAGGCAGGAGAGCTGAGCTGCCCCTTGAAACCCCACAAAGCGCCCACCACGGCGTCCCTGGCTCAGCCGTCTCCCCTGGCCCGCTGCTCTCTCACGCCGTGTCCTCCAGTCACAAGCTGTTCCAGACACGCAAGGAGGGGGGCCCTTGTGGGGCTCTGGCCTCCAGGAACCCGCAGAGCAAGACAAAGCCCGGGTGAGCTCCTCGGAGGGGAGCCAAGTCCCCCACCCCGCCTCAGGCCTGGTGCCCGGAACCAGCCTTAAGAGCACGGAATGTGCTGGAGAATGCGTGATTGCAGCAGATGAAGACACAGGCCCCCGTTCAGCCATTGCTCTCAGCTTCGGGGCGGCTGCCGGCTGAGGGCCTGGCTGCAGACACGCACCCTGGAAGCCCTGGTGGCTGCCCTGGGGAGACCCAGGCCTGGACTCCAGCGGGGCGGGGCATCTAGCCATCCTGCTGCACCCCACCTCACCAGAGCCAGCTCTTCTGCCCTCTGCAAACACGGGAGGACCCTCAGCGGGGTGACCAGCCAGGGTGAGTGGAAGGGAGGTCTGCACGCACTCGCCGCCCTTTCTTCCTGCCTGACATCTCCACCAGTGCCTGCCCTTGCAGACGGGCACCAGAGGGTCCACTTGTACGGATGACTTGTCCTGCTGCAAGGCAAAGGGGCCCCCACCTATAGGTGACCCCCTCCCCTCGATGGGCGTTTAGGCGGTGGGTGTTACTGTTCAAACTGAAATAGAAATGCCAGCCGGGGAGGTGACGGAGGCCAGCAGAAGCATCTACCTTCAAAGGACACACACTTGCTCTAAGTGGCCCAGAGCCACTCAAGGAGCACGGAGAGTCCCGCAGGATGCAGAATTTTGACTTCCCCTCTCCCATCAGTGGATTTAGTCTGGGGAGGAAGGAACATTTGAGCACTTCCCATATTCGAGACACGGTCACGACATCCTTGTGTATGTGTGTGTGCTTGTGTAAACATATGTAATACATATAAGTAACACACATAAAACAGTGCCTGGCACACAGATGTCCTCTGCGAAAGCTCACTGTTCTCAACTAATCATGAATCAACTCCCCATTGTGTCCACTAGTTGGGTTGACTCACCCCATAGTAACCAGTCCATCCTAAAGGGAAATCAACCCTGAATATTCATTGTAAGGACCGATACTGAAGCTCCAATACTTTGGCCACCTCATGCGAAGAGCCCCGACTCATCAGAAAACCCTGATGCTGGGAAAGATTGAAGGCGGAAGGAGAAGGGGGCGACAGAGGATGAGATGGTTGGATGGCATCACCGACTCAATGCACATGAGTTTGAGTAAACTCTAGGAGACGGTGAAGGAAAGGGAAGCCTGGCATTCTGCAGTCCATAGGGTCACAAAGAGTCAGATGTGACTTAGCAACTGAACAACCACCCCATGGTTACAGTGGAAAAGGAAATAGGCTTCGAAGAAGTATCTGTCCAACGTCACAAAGCCACGTAATGGCACAGCCAGGAGTCAGTCCTAGGTCCCCCGACTCAAAACCCTTGTCCCCACCTCCAGCCCTTTCCTGCCTCCCTCTGTCTAGCCCTCGAGGCCCATTCAGAAGTTATTCTGTCCCCAAAGCCATCTCCGATCGTGGCCCCAGAATTAATTCCCTCAGCACTTCAGGACTAATTTCACCCACTGTTTCCTCTGCTCAGTGCTTTATTAAAATCAGTGACGGCAAAGTGAAGGTGGTCATAAACCAGTGCAATCAGCACCCCGTCCTCGGCAGGCAGGGCTGGGCGTGGACACAGATGGCTTCAGGAGGCCGCTCTCCCTCGCCGGGTCTCAGCGTCTGGCCAAGGAGCAGAGAGGAACGGGTCTCTAACTCTGCCCAGAGACACCGGGCCCAGTGTCCACCAGAGCCGCCGCCTTGCCCAGATCTAGGGGGTGGGCGGCCTCGTCCTGAGGTCTAGCCTAGAGCCCAAGGGTTCTGGCTTCGGTGCTGCTCCGTGGCCGGCTCTGAGCTGGGACCAGCTGTCTGACTTTTCTGTGCCTCGATTTTCTCATCTGTGGAGCAGAGGAACAGTGCCTACGCCACAGGGCTGCAGGGAGCTGAGAAATTAAACCGGCTAATCCTGTAGGAGCTGGCGCTGGCTCACACCTGACTGTCCTCCACACGGAGCCTAGGTGTGAGCCCTTCAAGGCGACAAAGCCAGCTCACACCTCTGCTTAAAATGAAAATCCCAAAGCCTGCCGAGCAGGGAGGGAAGGAGAAAGTGACCGCCTGCCCCCCGGCCTGCGGCCCCGGACCAGAGTCCTCGGCTGGCCACTGCTGACCTCCCCGACCTGCTGGCCAGGTAGGCCCACCCTCCGGCTCTCATCAGCAAGGTGCGCCAAGGCAGCCTCCCAGGCGGCACTGTTTGGGAGAAAAGCTGATGGTGGCAGCAGCAGCTGTTCTTTTCATTTCTGGGAACCTGCAAGGGCATTTCAAAGTGAAAAGAAACCTCAGCCTCCAGCAGGTGCCCCAATTCTGCCACAAGCTGGGTGTTTATCCTCGTCGATGTGTGTGTGTGTGTGTGTGGGGGGGGGTGCTCTGCCAGAGACTGGGGCTGGGCCCAGCTTCATTTCTCAATTCAAGAGAAGAAAAGCGAAGCGCGGCTTGAGCGTCGGCTCACAGGTCCCTGGGAAGCCGGGCAGAGCAGGTGAGCACAGTCCAAGGAAGGGAGCAGCCTCCTCCGGAGGCCGCGGGCCCTCCCCTGCACCCATGGGTGGCATGTGCAGGAAGGCGGGGCCAGCGCACACAGATAAGCCGCAGGTCCTGGGCACCGAGACACCGAGAAGCTGCTCCAAGCTCCCCCGCCCCTTCAGTGACCTCCCCAGAGGACACATCAAGGGCAAAGGAACCAGAACTCAGGCAACGAGACGCCACCTCCCTGCAGGAAAAATTACTTCTGCCTAAAGAGCGACGAACATTTCCCACCCAACCACCGCAGCCCTCCCCGCCGCCCTCACCTCCCTTGACACAGAGAGCCCTCTGCTAGCGTGAACAGAGCTGGTACACAAACAGCGCGTGCGGATGGGTGCGCGCGCACGCGTGATGGGCTGGGGGGTCGGGGGTGGGGGGAGGACTGCTCCCTCTCCAGCGTAAACACAAGATTCATTTATTAAGTGCCTCTCTGGCATTTCCTGTTTTTTTTTTTTTTTTGCCTTCATCCTGCTTGTTTAATATTGCATTTGACATTCTCATTTTATAAATGGTAACAGAAGCAGAATGGATAGCTAAAATTAGCTTACGAGTGAGGACGATGCTACAAATAGGATAGTGAACAGAGAAGCCCAGTTAATTCCACCCACCCCTTCTCTCCCTCCCCCTCATGTTGGGGCTGGTTCCCAGTGGAGCTCAGTCCTCAGGCTGACAGGGGGCAGTGACAGGCTGGGTCTCCGCGGCACCCTGCCAGGGTCAGCGCCCACCCCAGCCTGGGGCCTCCGCAGATCCCCTGACCCAGAACTGCAGCCCCAGGTCAGAGGGGCCAACCCAGGACGCTCCTGCTCTCTGGCCCGCCGGCCACTCCCACTCAGAGGCCCCTGTTCTGGGGGTTAACTCCCCAAGTGTGCTCCAATGGGAGGAGGCAGGTTTGAGATCACACCAGGCTCTGACCTTAGAAGTGGGGTTTTTGTAACCCCCCTAAAGGATGAGTCAGTGGAAACGTCTGAGTCCGCTTCCCTGGACCTAGAAAACCCTATCTGGGGGTCCCCTTCTGCTCTGCAGGTTGTGTGCCCCCGTCTTGTCAGGACCCCCTGCCGGTTGGAGCATCAAGAGTACCCACCTTGCCCCCTGCTGCCCTGGAGACTTGGGTCCCGGACCTGCCCGGGTCTGCACACCTGCCTCTCACTGCCCCGTCACCTGGCCAGGACCGCCTTACCTTAGGATTACATCTTCGTTCAATATAATGATTCTAAGAATGATGACAGGGATGACGACTGCAACGACAGAAAGAAGACCTCTCACGCTGATAGAATGTGCTACGTACGGCCTGGTAAAACCTCCCACAAGCCCTAATTCCAGCAGTCTCCATGGTAGGGGCCACACTGCCTGTCTTACAGAGCTGACGCACAGAAGCCTGCCCAAGGTCACCGTCAGGAGCGGGCAGTGCGCGCTGTGGGGCGTCGGCAGTGAGCGGTTCACGGCACCACCACCGGGAAGGCCTCTTGGGTGGACAGCACCCCATGCTTCCCTCCACACCTGCTCAGCGCTCGGAGCCCCCAAAGAATGAAGGCACTGCTGCTTTCCGCAGGCTGCGACCCCAATCCCTGGCATCTGCTTGCTGGCCCCCGCCGCAACTAGTAAAATGCTGCCGCAGTAGTAGTGGACCTGGGTGACCGCTTGGCTGAGAAGCTCCCCTTGGGCCCATTGAGATAAGCAAACCGCCAGCTCTGAACTATAGCAGATGAGGCCAGGAGTTGAAAACTGCAGTCCGAGGCCAAATCCTGCTGCCACTTATTTTTGTAAGTAAGGTTTTACTTCAACGTAGCCATGCCCATTGGAGAAGGCAATAGCAACCCACTCCAGTACTCTTGCCTGGAAAATCCCATGGATGGAGGAGCCTGGTAGGCTGCAGTCCACTGGGTCGCTGAGGGTCGGACAGGACTGAGCGACTTCACTTTCACTTTCATACACTGTAGAAGGAAATGGCAACCCACTCCAGTGTTCTTGCCTGGAGAATCCCAGGGACGGGGGAGCCTGGTGGGCTGCCGTCTATGGGGTCGCACAGAGTTGGACAGGACTGAAGTGACTTAGCAGCAGCAGCAGCCATGCCCATCATTTACACGTCATTCGTTGTGACAGAGACGAACAGCCTTTGAGGCTTAAAATATTTACTGTCTGGCCCTTGACAAAAAAGGTGCCTGGTTTAGGCCAAGTGGAAAGTTATAGTTACTAAGGGGGTTTCAGGAAGGCTGATTCCTTCAAGGCGACCAGCTTATATCCCCAACGACAGAGCAGGCCGAGCCCTCCCAGGGTCAGGGACTGAATCAGCATTTCCTGCAAGATGCCGAGGGCAGTGACCATCACCATCTTTGGGAGGAGGAAACAGGTGCATACAGGTGGGGTACTTGCCAGCCGCAGGACCAGCGGTGGGCCTAGACTTCAGGCTTGGGACCACATGTTTTGAAGTCCTGGGTGCTTCTAAATGACCCAGGAGGTCCCAACCTGGGGACAAGGACATTCGACATCACTGGAGGGTCCAGACCATCACCCTGTGGATGAGCCTCACACACCTGCAGTCAACTCCTCAAGACCCAAGTCAGAGGGGAGGCGAGGATGCTGAGAGCGTCCGCAGGCGGCCTGGTCTCTGACCACGCAGCGGTGTATGCTGCTGAGAGCCCCAGACTCAGCTGGCTCCGTGTTCACTCCCGGGTTCCTTCCTCGTGACACTGGATGGACGATTTATGACCCAAACCCCCACGTTATCTCGTCAGCCACGATCCTCTCTGGAGCACTCAGACTTTAATGTGCACACAAATCACTGCGGATTTGTCAAAATGCAGATTCTGTTTCGGCATATCTGGGGCAGGGCCCGATACTCTGCATTCCTAACAGGCTTGCTTAGCAATTTTCATCGGATCGCCTTAAAGGAACAAGGAAAAGGATGCTTAAAGGAATCCTATCGCAATCCCTGCCTAAAACAAAACCTTGCCCTTATATCCACCAATCAAATCTGTCCAGATTTTTCCATGATGAGGTCTGTCTAAGGCAGCAGCAGCGTAGAGTGGGAAGAACCCAGGGCTGGGGCCAGGAGGACACAGGTTCAAATCCCAGCACTGCCCTTTCAGCCGTGGGTGGCAGAAGTCCCTTCCTGCGTGAGCCTTGCTGTCCGCTCCGTGCAGGGGGACGATGACCGCGTGAGTGTAAGCTGCCTGGGGGGCACTGGTATCCTGCAGTGGGTCAGAGCCAGGGAAGGGCTTGAAGTGCCCCTGCCTGGCATGTTTCTAGCTGGATCCTGGGTCCTCACCTGCTGTGGCTGGCACTGCCCCCAGACTCCTGAGGTGAGGGCTGAGCCAGGCCCCCGAGGAGGCCCAGGGCGGTCTCTGTCCGTCCCCACCTCCCTCCCCAAGGCTGTCGGAGGCCCTGGGGGCTGCACTGGTGACTAATCAGGCCCAGGCGGGAGGGAGGCGTCACTACTGCACCGCGCTGGTGGGCTGGCGCTGGGGGCCGGGGGGCGCCCCTCCGGACGGTCACCACGTGGCCCACGCGTGCCCTGTGTGTTGACTGTGAGGAGCCACGTCTGCACTCCGTTCTGTGTCTGGTCGGATGCCGGGACCAGGTCTTATGGGTTGGGCCCTGAGCTCGGGTTGTGGGAGGGAGTGGGGAAGAGGTCTGTGGCCCCCGGGGACCCCTCAGAGGCTTAGCCGTTCTTGCCAGTCGGGAGCCTGGCCCCGAGTGAGGCCGCATCCTCTGCATGCTCGCAGGAGAACTTGGAACCACATGGGCTGCCATGTGGCTGCTGAGAGGGGCGGTCAGCGGCCCTGGAAGGCTGGTGCCCAGCTAGATGATGCCCCTCCAGGTGCCCTTCAGCCACGAGAGGAGCGGCCTACTGGGTACAGACGGGAGCTCCAGACTCGGGCCTGGATCCTGCTGCAGCCACTCGCTGGCCGTGTGGCTCCGAGCAAGCTGCCTGACTCCTCTCTCTGCCTCACCTTGCTTATCAGTCAAGCATACACCCACGGCTGACTCATGTCAGTGTATGGTAGAAACCACTAGAACACTGTAAAGTAATTAGCCTCCAATTAAAATAAATAAAATTTAAACAATAATAATTAGCACCTTCACCAGGTGTGGGTGAGGATCAAACGACATCCATAACAAGCACTCAGGAGATGGTGGCGTTGACTTCCCCAAATACCAGGGTGTCCTGTGGGGGTGCCAGGCATGGCTCTGCCCATCCCCTTGCTGTGACCCTGACCTCCCTGGCGTGGGGGTCGGGGGCGCGCAGGGGAGAGTTTCTTCGGTCTGGCCTCTTTGCTCCTTTGCAGGTAGAAGCACGTGCCCCTCCATCAGCTGCTGGCTGTCCTGGACATAGAGAAGGACCCTCATCTCTTTTTTTTTTAATGCCTAGGAGATTCAACAACCAAATCAGATGGGAAATGGCTATGGGAATGACGATATGCCTTAATGTCACAGGGTCCCTCACCTAACCCTTTCTTGGTTTCACGATCATGTATACAGGGCTCACTGAGTGCCAGGCCCAGGAGTGCCGGATTAAGAATCAGAGAGCTGGATTCGAGTCCTGTGTTTGTGACTCAGCACGGTGAGTTCTCTCCTCCCTGTGGACAGGAGACAACGGTAGCTGCAGGGGCTTGGGGGTGCGGAGGGGGCCCCCCCCACTCTGTCCCCGCAAGGCTTCCAGGAGATCTGTCTTCACAGTGCTGGAGCACAGCCCAGTTTACAAAACACTCCTACGTACATTCTCACCGCCGCCCCTGTTTCTGCTTGGCAGTCTCTGAGCTCTCAGAGTCTTTCTGATCTCTCATTTGAATTCTGTCCACAGCACAGTTTAAATTCATTTCCTCTTTCTGTGAGTCTTAGAAGTAGACACCAGTATCACAGAACCCAAAGCAATTCGGGATGTGGGCTCCTCTACCGATGTGCTTTAAATTCCACCCTTCTTCCGAGGACAGGAGCTTGCTGGAGAAGTTCTTTCATTGATGGCACTGTGGACCACAGCAAGAGCTAATGTTTATCAAGCCCAACCTGGGGCTTTTGCTCGTGGGATCAACCCTGCGAGGTGGTCAGCACAGGCCCTCCTGTTACACTGGAGCTCAGCCAGGTGACCTAAAGCTGCCGTCTCCAGCACCTCTAAGATCCCCCTCCGGGCCTGTTCCTGGTGGGGCTACGCTGGGCACCTACAGTGTCGCCTCCACTGGCTTCTGTGATCCTGACCCGTCTGCCCCTGATTCATGCCTCCTGCCTATGTCCATGCTTGCTTCTTCTCTTAAAACCAGCCCCAGATTCCACAGAAAAACAGAGACCTCGCGCTCTGCACACCATTCCCCGCACCTGCCACCGTCAGCTTCCACCTTGGTGCAAAAGAAAGGGACAAACGTGACGGACGGGGAACAACGGCTGCAAACCTCTCTGGCTTCAGGCCAGCCTGCAGGTTAGCCGGGGCTGAAGCTCTAGCTTCTGACTGTCCCCCGTGTCATCTGGGGGTCCACCTCCTCACCTCCAAGCCAAAAATAATCGCCTGCACAGCTTGCCTGGCAGCCAATACCCCAAGGCCTGTGCGCCTTCCCTATCCAGGGGGCCCGGGGGCATATCCCCTGGGCCTCTGTCTCCCCCAGAGAACAGTGGGGAGAAGGAAGCCCTTTCCGCTTGCGTCTCAGGCTTGTCGCCAAGCCAGTCAACAGTGAAGGGCCGCACATATGCATTTGTGGCAGCACCGCAAGGCCTCTTGCCAGGCGACATAGGGCCTTCCCGACGAACCGTGAAGTCCTGGCAGCCCAGGACTGGAGGCCGCCAGTGCCTTGGGCGGCCCTTCCCCATCCCCCAGTGCCCAGGCAGGCCTCAGTGGAGTCCGGCCATAGCTGGCCTGGCTAGAGAGACAAGGCCTCCGGGCACTAGAAGCAGCTTTCTTTTTAAGCCTCGTCTCTCTAGTTTAAAAAAAAAAACAGCAAGAACTGACCTACCGAGAGAGAAGTATCAGCTGGAGGGGGTGGGAACCAGTGAGGGGACCTCGGTTATTTCTCTACCCCCATCCGCCCGGAACCATTTCAATGCCTGAGCTGACGCCTCCAACCCACAGGACGCAAAGAAACAGTATTTTCATTTCAGATGCATATGACGGTTAGGAACAATACGAACAATATTATTTTAGTGCCCTGGGAAAAAATTAGCAAGTCAAATATTGAATCAGGCCTGTAGCAACCACATGCTAAGCAGATTGCTTTGATCTTATCCACACTAAAAGCTCTATTATTGAATTTAAAGTTGGTGAACACATATCAGACCAATATACAATGTGTTATCTGAATGCATGTTTCAGAAGCAAGGAATGTTTTGACTAAAGAAAGAGAATATCAAAGTTACAGCTGTGGGTGAACACAAACGCGCCCTCCCTCTTTTCTTGGGGCTGGAGATGCTGCTGGCTCCAAATGTTCTAGCTCCCAAGACCTGCTGATGGCTCTAGAAACACCTGCTGGGCTGTCGTCTTTCTGGAGCCAACAGGAAGGGGGTTCTCACCCACCTTCTCAATTGGAAGAAAGGCGTTTAGACGTCCAAGCTGTCATGCATGAGCTGCACATGGTATGGCGCCCTCTGGTGGTCACTTCTCTGGGCTGTCGGTCTGGCAACCCAAACTTCAATGATCCAACACGAGCGTGTCCTCTAGGAAAGGGGACTTTTGAAGGCCAAAAGGAGGCCAAAACAACTGATCATGAGAGTAACACTAGCTGATCAGAAGGAGAGAATGTTAATTACCCAGCAGGGCCTAAAGAGATAGATAATTTGGGCAATAAACTTCATATTTAAGATAGAGCTCTCAAAAACCAAGCTAAACAACAGATGCATACCAAAACCAGGTGTTGGCAAATTAAAACTTGCAGGTCAAATCTGAGTCCCCCTGCCACTTTTGTAGAGGCCCAGAGTCAGGAATGGTTTTTATATTTTTCTTTTAAGAATTTTTTTTTAATGTGAACCATTTTAAAAGTCTTTATTGTATTTGTTACAATATTGCTTCTGTTTTTTGGAGGCATGTGGAATCTTAGCTCCCGGATCAGGGATTGAACCCACACCCCCTACACTGGAAGGCAAAGTCTTAACCATTGGACCACCAAGGAAGGCCCCAGTTTTTACATTTTTAAATGTCAATCACTTAATCAATAAAAATTTGTGATGTGAAAATTACAAGATTTCAATTTTAGTGTCCCTAAACAAAGCTTTATTCAACACAGCCATGCTTATTCCTGTATATATTGTTTGTAGATGTTTTGTAGCTGGATAGTCAGTTGTATGGCCTGCAAAGCAGAAAATATATCCTATTTGATCCTTTACAGAAAAACCTTGTCAACTCCTGCCGTTCACAGAACTGAACTCTTAAGTCTGGTCCCTGCGCCCACCCAGCGCACCTTCAGGCATGACCAGGCTGCGGCAGTCTGCAGGACAAGGGGTGTATACGGGGGAAGGGGAAGCATTTCAATGTAACCCCTACCAACTTACCATTGTTTCACTGATTTTTATTGAGGTATAATTGCTTTACAACAGTATATTAGTTTCTGCTGTACAGCAAAATGAATGAGTTATACGTATACATATATATCCCCTCCTTTTTAGATTTCCTTCCCACCAACTTACCATTTTATTATTGATTTCATGGAAATGAATCTCACAGACTTTCTCCACAACGTCTTCATTCTCAAAAGTGACAAAGCCAAACCCTAGAGGAGAAAAGAGGGAAAAAAGACAGAGAGGAGAAGTTGAGTTCGGTTCCCTTTCTTTGATGTCCTGCAGTGGTGACCAGGCTCCTGGGAGGAGGGCAGGGAATGGATCCCTGGGTGGGGCCTCCAGCTTGAGGAAATGATTTCTAATTTGTACAGCGCACCCTTCCAACAGTGAGGAAAAGTTAATGATTTCACCCCCATGCGGCGGGCACATGTGGTTTACATCTGCCCGGAAGAAAACAGGAAATTTACGTGTCTGTTATTTACAAGGGTCAGAGCCTGCGGCTCCCGGCGGGAGGCGGGCGGGCGGGGGGACAACGGCAGCAGATGACCGCGGAGCCACACTCGCCCTTTCCTCGATGGAGTGGCCAGCCCTCGGGTCGGCCTCCAGACGGAGGCGGTTATTTGTCCTTTTCTTCCTGAATTACTTCCTCTAATACCTCATCAGGACATCCTGAGGCCTGGAAGAAACGATTAAAAGTCTCAGGCCTCTGTTCTGCGCAGGCATCCTTTTTCTACTGCGGCTTCAAAAGCGCTGCGGATTTGGTGCAGTTTAAGATTGTTTGATGCCTGCTGTCAGCCCGTCAGCTATCTGCTGTATTTACTCGGCTGGAGGCCGGCTTTGCTAGACAAGCTGCACTGAAGAATTTTGGCAGCCGACCACTGCTCAGCATCCTGAGTGCCTCTCGCCACCCTCCTGCCCTCGCTTTCTTCTCCTCCCGCCCCCAACAGGGTTCAGCATGCTGCCCCATCTGTGACCCCACTGGGTAAGCTGCGCTTTGACATACAGACCCACTCATGGGATGGCACCCTGCCCTGGATGAAACGAAGCCACAGCGGATGCACGCAGGAGCACAGACACCCTGATGGGGAGGCCACAGACCCTGACCCCAGTCCTGACTCTGCATCAAATAGATGTGTCCTCCTGGGAAGCCCCTTCTCCCCGCTGAGCCTCAAGGTTCGCGCCTGCAACCTACGGCGGTGAGACTGCATGCTGGGACCCTTTGGGGTCACAACCCAAATCTCTGCTATGGGCTCAATGTTTAGTGGGAGTGAAAGTGTTAGCTGCTCACTCATGTCCAGCTCTTTGCAACCCCATGGGCTATATAGCCCATCAGGCTCCTTGGTCCATGGTGGTTCAGATAGTAAAGAATCTGCCTACAATGCAGGAGACCCAGGTTCAATCCTTGGGTCGGGAAGATCCCCTGGAGAAGGGAATGGCTACCCACTCCAGTACTCTTGCCTGGAGAACTTCATGGACTCAATGTTTGTGTTTCCCCCAAATTCCTGTAATGAAATCCTCCCCCAGCGGGATGGTGTTAGGAGGTGGGGCCTTTGGGAGATGTTTGGATCACGAGGGTGGAGGCCTCATGAACGGGATCAGTGCCCTTATGTAGCACACGAGGCAGCCTGCTTCCTTGTGCTCTCTGCCCTGGGAGGACAGAATAGGACATCCATTTGCAAACCAGAAGAGGGCCTTCACCAAAAACCTGACCATGCTGACGCCCTGATCGTGAGCTTGCAGCCTCCAGTATTATGAGAAGCACACTTCTGTTGTTTGTAAGCCTCCCAGTCTATGTGCGTGCTACGTCGCTTCAGTCGTGTCCAGCTCTGTGTGACCTTACGGACTGCAGCCTGCCAGACTCTTCTGTCCATGGGATTTTCCAGGCAAGAATACTGGAGTGGCTTGCCATTTCCTTCTCCAGGGGATCTTCCCAACCCAGGGATCGAACCCAGGTCTCCTGCATTGCAGACAGGTTCTTTAACCGTCTGAGCCACTAGGGAAGCCCAAATACTGGAGCGGGTTGCCATGCCCTCTTCCAGGGGATCTTCCCAACAGCTCAACTGACCAAGACACTATCCTCTCCAAAGTTATGAGCCTGGCCTAACACAAGCCTGTGTACACCAACCAGGAACACGAAAATCAGAACAGCTGTTTTAGTATTATGATAATCAGTGCTTCTTGTCAATGAGTACACATACAGATGCTCCCTTTTTAAGCTTCTGTGTCTACTCTGGGCCCCAGAAATTCCAGGTGGACAGAAAATCTCTCGGGACGTTCTTCTCCCTGACTTGCAACCATCTTTCAAGGAACAGCGGAGAACAGGCTGCTGTGGGCACTGCACACCTACATCCCAGCTCCCGTGAGATCCAGAAGATTCCTTGGGGAAGGAATGGAAAAGGCCACTCCCTGCTCTCACTCTCCAGTAAAGCAGAGGGCAAGGATGACCGCAGAATCGGCTATCACAGTCTTTACGGTTCCTTGTAATTTACTGTGCTTGCTGTGCCCAGTTGCCCAGTCATATCTGACTCTTTGTGACCCTACGGACTGTAGCCCACTGGGCTCCTCTGTCCATGGGATTCTCCAAGCAAGAATACTGGAGTGGGTTGCCATGCCCTCCTCCAGGGGATCTTCCCTACCCAGGGATCGAACCCAGGTCTCTTGCCCTGCAGGTGGATTCTTTACCGTCTGAGCCATCAGGGAAGCCCATGTAATTTATTACCAAATACCAGGTCGGTGTTCCCAGCCTATGCAGCTCAGCCCAGGCCACTGCAGACATGTAAGGCTGGAGGTGAGACCCATCGTGAGACCTGTCATGAGGGGCATGTACAAGCCTTTGCCACACAGGGTCAGAGTTGGCAAGTCTCTCCAGGGTCTTTGAATACAATGTTATTTTGTTTAAAAGGAGGCCCAACAGGAAACAATTCACCAGGTCCATACACCCCTCTATACCAGGTCTGCAGAGAGTGTTGCAGCACTAACCTTCTCTCTGGCCCTCGGTCCCACAGTCACATACAGGGTTGGAGGAGACCACACCCAGAGGCAAGTCTCCGAATGATTTCTCTTGGGGCTTTGTGGTGACGGCTGCCCAAGTTCCCCTTCAAAGGGGCCTGAAAAGACAGCTAGCACCACCGACTCAGTGGACATGAAATTGAACAAACGCTGGGAGACAGTGAAGGACAGAGGAGACCGGCGTGCTGCAGTCCGTGGGGTCACGAAGTATTGGACGCAACTGATCAACAACAATGCTCTCATCCAGGCAGGAGCTGCTGCAGCATGCAGAGGGCAACGTTTAGGCTGATCCCCTTCCTGGCCAAGCTTCTGGAACCCAGATCCTAGAAGAAGGGGCCAAGGTGCAATGCTTTCAGAAGGTCCCCAAGGGAGGGAGAGGCGGCACGGCAGAGGATGCAGGAACCTCCTAGATGGCTTCGAGGACAAGAGCTGGGCAGGGGCCTTACTCACTCTGGGTCCCCAGGACACACAGAGGCCCTAACACACAGCGCCGGAGGGCTGAGCACGACGGAACGAGCCATTTCTGCTCCTCCAGGGCCTGAGCGGCTGGCTAGCCCGCGTCACGGCCTTCCCTCGAGACCGACTCAGGCCCTCCTGGGCATAAACCCGCTTCCCGTGTGCCAGGCACCGTGGTGGACATGGACATCAACACAGCCTCGTGTCCCTCTTCTCAAGGGACAGGTCAGAGGTTCCCACCTCTTCTCTGTCCAGGCCTCCCCCTCCCTTGTGACCCTCACATCTAGTCCATGAGTCACTCTGGCGTCTCCTGTGTCTCTGAAGATGCCCCTCTGGCCCAAACTCAGACCAAGGCAACATGCAAACCCTCAACACGCCAAGATGGGCCAGTTCTTAGGCAGAGAGAGAACCCTGCTGCTAATCAGGATGAACAGCGGCCCCCAAAAGGTAGGTCCACATCCTACCCCCTGGAAACTATGAATGTGATGTTATCTAGAAAAAAAGCCTTTTGCAAATAGAAGTTCAGAATCTCAAGAAGAGATCACCCCACTGTTAGGGTGGCCTGCCATCCAACGGCAGGCATTCTGTGCCTCGGAGAGGGAGGTGAGAGACTCCGAGGGAGATGGCCCGTGAGGACTGACGCAGGGCCTGCAGGGGCGAGGCCGCCAGCAAAGGCAGGCGGGGAGCCCCCAGGAGCCGGGAGAGGGAAGGCTGGCCCCTAGAGCCTGTGGAGGGAACGTGGTCCTCCTGATGCTCTGATTTCGGACTTCAGCCTCCAGAACCGCGAGAGAATGAACTTCTGTGGCTTGAAGCCCTCAGTCAGCGGCCATTTCTCACAGCAGCCACTGGAGAAAGACACAGCAAGGTGGCGGGTTCTGGCCGCCCCCATGCAGACGGGCCCCACGCGATCGCTCCAGCCAGACCAGGCACGCGCTCTGAATGGAAGACGGGAGAGTGTGGACAAATGAGGCATGCCCATCTGTGCCACCGGAAAAGAAGGTGAGTCAGTGCCCATCCAGGGCACCCCGCCAGGAGCCGGAGGAGACTGGTTTAACGTCACCTGGTGCCCAGGTAAGTCGAGTCACCTAGAAGCGCCGGGTTCAGTCCCCTGCCAAGGAAACTGCTTTTCCCCACTTCTGCCTGGTCCACAACGCAGTAACTATCAGAAGTCCTGGCCCAGCACTACTTCAGACTCACTGTTGCCCCGATTTCCCCCTCCTAGCCACCGCTCAGAGATAGGAAGAGGTACAGAGGAGGGAGCCAGGAGACAGGAATTAAAATGCAGACTGCTGCATGGGGAAGGGAGGGGGAAGACGCACAGCATCACTTCAGATCCTGGCTCCCCGCTGGTCCCTTCCCTAATCCCAGAGGACTCAGAATTCGAGTATCACAAAACTGATTTTCCTGATCACAGGGGAGAGTCTGGATTTCAAGCCTATGTACCTTGGACGCAATACAATTCAGCAATGTCAAGACTCATTTGCAGTATTTTAAAGATCTATATCACTTCAACAGCCATGTCTGTTTGGCCCAAACAGAAAAGAAACTTGATTATGTCTAAAATATTTATTTATTCCACTTGGAGAAAGCAAAGAAGCAACGAAACACTTAATTATCAATAAATGTTATTCCTGAACGTATAATCATTTTTATCTTACAGATGCATCCTCATTTACAGTGAATTAGCAACTCAGTGGTGAGCACCACACCCTCCCCAACAAAATAAATTAACCTGAGGTGTGAAGGGCAGAAGAAGGAAGTCAAAAATTTGGGGGGGATGCCGCACTGGGTGCGAAAAATCCTTTTTTCAAAACCTTTTCCATTTTTGAAATTAATTTTTTATTGGGTAAAATAAACGTAACATAAAATGTACCACTTTAGCCATTTTTAAGTGTACAGGATGGTGACGTTCGTTCACTCATGATGTTGCACAACCACACCACTCTCCAGAACCATCATCCCCAGAACTTTTCCCCCTCCCAGAGCAGAACTCTGTGCCCTGAAGCCATGTCTCTCCCTCCCTCCCTCCCGCAGCCCCCAGTAACATTTATTCCCCAAGAACTCGCCTACTCTAGGCACTTCATGTACTTGGAATCATACACTATTTGTTCTTCTGTGTCTGGTTTATTTCACTTAGCATACTGTTTTCAGGGCATCGCAGTCTTTTGAACAGTCTGCCGAACGCACAGATTCCACACGAGACGCAGGAGGCTGTGTGCTGTCAGTTCTTTCACTAAAAATCTATGCATTTTACAGTCCTCTGCTTAAACTGGTATTCTCAAGCAACAGGAAGCTTTTTTTTCCCCTTTTTACCGTTTCGTATGCTAAAGGTGGTTTTTGCCAACTAAACTTAAGATGCAGCATTTTAGAAATTTACGTATCAATGTTTCCACAGTATTGTTTGTTAATTTTTAAATAAAGTCCTGACCAGTGTGCATTTGCGATTATACGTGTACTTATTCTTACCTAAGCTGACGAGATCTTCTCCGAGTGGCGTTCCAAAAGGAACTTGTACAAAATTGGCCTGCAGACACCGAAGTCTGGGGGCGCCTTTGCTCTTCCTGTTTGTGTCAATGTAGAATTGCTCTGTTTTCTTCCACAGTATTTATTGCTGCATTTCTCAGCATAAACCTATCCCACTGTATTTTTTATAAATAAATATTTTTTTTTGAACATAAGGAAAAAAAAGGAGTGGGAAGGACTATTTCCCTCTCATTTTTTTCCAAAAGAGAGCCTTGCAGAGAATCAGAAATGGAGTCTCATGAAGGTCCATGAGACGCATAGCAGCCAGGTGAAAACCACGCAATTATCCTTGCTCAAAAGCAAGGGCTGGGTAGTGAGCTGTGAGCCCCAGGAGAGCACCTTCACCGCTCTGGCCTCACGGAGAGTCAGCAGAGCTGGCCCGGGGTGCGTGGGGAGTCCTGCTCCGGTCCCTGCCGGGGCAAGGACTTGGATACACGGAGTCTGTGAGGGCTCCCACGCCAGCAGGCCCTTTGGGGAACCCCTGTGAACACCCCTGCTCAGGGCATAGTCTCTCTTGGTCCTAAGAAGGTGCCATGCCAGAGCCAGAAAACATTTCAAAAATTAGTTAATTTGGCTGGGCCGGGTCTTAATTGTGGCATGTGGGATCTTTGAACTTCATTGTGGAAGATGCGATTTTTCGTTGGGGCATGCAAACTCCTAGTTGCAGCATATGGGATCCACTTCCCTGACCAGGGATCGAACCCAGGCCCCCTGCATTGGATGTGTGGTGTCTTAGCCACTGGACCACCAGGGAAGTCCCCTCCCGAGGCATGTAAAGTCGTCAGCCACCATCCCTAGGGGACAGAAAATGAGTGGGGTAAAGGCAAGTGGTTCAGTTCAGTCGCTCACTCGTGTCCGACTCTTTGCGACCCCATGAATTGCAGCACGCCAGGCGTCCCTGTTCATCACCATCTCCTGGAGTTCACTCAGATTCACGTCCATCGAGTCCGTGATGCCATCCAGCCATCTCATCCTCGGTTGTCCCCTTCTCCTCCTGCCCCCAATCCCTCCCAGCATCAGAGTCTTTTCCAACGAGTCAACTCTTCGCATGAGGTAGCCAAAGTACTGGAGTTTCAGCTTTAGCATCATTCCTTCCAAAGAAATCCCAGGGCTGATCTCCTTCAGAATGGACTGGTTGGATCTCCTTGCAGTCCAAGGGACTCTCAAGAGTCTTCTCCAACACCACAGTTCAAA
>SJYT01006309.1:376245-471273 GCA_006410635.1 Cephalophus harveyi | reverse complement strand
GATGGACGTGAGTCTGAGTGAACTCCGAGAGATAGTGATGAACAGGGAGGCCTGGCGTGCTGTGATTCATGGGGTCGCAAAGAGTCAGACACGACTGAGCGACTGAACTGAACTGAACTGAGCGACTTCACTTTCACTTTTCACTTTCATGCATTGGAGAAGGAAATGGCAACTCACTCCAGTGTTCCTGCCTGGAGAATCCCAGGGATGGGGGAGCCTGTTGGGCTGCTGTCTATGGGGTCGCACAGAGTCGGACATGACTGAAGCGACTTAGCAGCAGCACCAGAAATAACAAAGAAAAAGAAAGAAAAATTTAGGTATGTTATGAATGCATAAAACATATATAATGCTAGTCATCCTTACATAAACTGAGTGATATTTCATATAAAATTAATAGCATGTTGGTTTTTTTTACTGTTTTATAACTTTGGTTTCAAAGAACTACATTCCTGTACAGTATGCCTCTCTCTCTCATAATTTAAGAAACTGCCTGTCAGCTATCATCACAGGTGAAAGGTTTTTAAAAATTATAACAAGGCTTTCCTGGTGGCTCAGTGATAAAGAATCTACCTGTTAATGCAGGAGACACGGGTTCGATCCCTGGTCTGGGAAGATCCCACATGCCTTAGAGCAACTAAGTAACTAAGCCACAACTATTGGGTCGGTGCTCCAGAGCCTGGGAGCTGCAACTACTGGAGCCCGTGCTCCACAGCAAGAGAAGCTATCACAGTGAGAAGCCTGCTCACCGAAACCGGAGAGTAGCCCCCGCTCACTGCAGCTAGAGAAAAGCCCAAGGAGCACCCAAGACCCAGCACAGCCAAAATAAATAGATAAAATTAATTTAAAAATATAACAACGTTTCCAATACTGTATTAAGAATAGGACTGTAATACTGTGGGCCATAAAAATGTTACAATGATTCATTCATTAGTGTATAGGCTGAACTCCCATAAAGCAATCACACCGATCACACTAGGTGACCGCAGAGCATACTGTGGCTTCTTCATTACCAAGGCCTGAATTGTTATCTCTGTAAATACGTGCGATTCCATTTTCACATTATCTTTTCATTTTTGATGTCAAGTGTTGGTAACACATATAACATCTATAGTGTTTTGTACCAAACAAAGCAGCATTGATGGTATACTGGCAGATGGACCATTCATTTCATAAACAGATGATGTAACTTTAAGGTGTTCACACAGTCAGTACCATAAGTGCATTTTCCCTTCCTTAAGGCTTTCTTAATAACATTTTCATTTCTCTAGCTTCTTCTATTATAAGAATACAGTATATAATATGCATAACACACACAGTATGCATTGATCAACCCTGTGTTTTGGTAAGGTTTCTGGTCAACAGTAAGCTATTCGTAGCTAAGTTTTTGAGCAGCCTGAAGGTATATGAGATTTTCAATTGTATAGGAGAGTGGGGTAGTGGGTGGTGGAGGGTTGGCACGCCTGACAAGGGTTACACCTGTGATTTTCTTTTCCTGTCATTTCCTTGTCTGGCTTCTCTTTTTGTAGATTTTTTGATGTGGATCATTTGTAAAGTCTTTATTGAATTTGTTACAATATTGCTTCTGCCGTATGTTTGCTTTCTTTGGTTGGCATGTGGGATCTTAGCTCTCTGACCAGAGATTGAACCTGCATCCCCTGTATTGGAAGGAGAAGTCTTGACCAGTGGACCACCAGGGAAGTCCCTCCTTGTCTGACTTTGATATCAGAGTAATGCTGACCCCATAAAATGAGTTTGGAAGTGTTTCCTCCTATTTTTTGGAAGTGTTTGAGAAAAATTGGTGTTAATTCTTCTTTAAGTGTTTGTAGAATTCACCGGGGAAGTCATCTGGTACTAGACCTTTCTCTATTGGGAGAAAGGGTCTAGTTTTATTTTTTTAATTGTTTTTTATTGGAGTATAGTTGCTTTAGAATGTTGTGTTAGTTTCTACTGTATGTTGGGAGGTTTCTGATTACTGATTTTAATTAATAACCTTTCTCATCATTGGTGTGTACAGATCTTCTATATCTTTTCTTCTTTAATAATACATTTACTTATTTATTTTTTTTGGTTGTGCTGGGTCTTTGCTGCTGTAGAGAAGCTTTCTCTGCTTGCAGGGAGCAAGAACTACTCTCCATTGCTGTGGCTTCCCTTGTTGCAGAGCACAGGCTCTAGGCACATGGACTTCAGCAGTTGCAGCACAGAAGCCCAGTACTTGCAGCTCACGGGCTCCAGAGTGTAGGGTCAGTATTTCTGGCACACCAGCTTGGTTGCTCCATGACATGTGCAATCTTCCCGGACCAGGGATTGAACCTGTGTCCCCTGCACTGGTAGGTGGACTCCCATCCATTGTACTACCAGGAAAGTCTAGATCTTCTGTTTCTAAATCACTCAGGGTATAGTTGAGTGGGCTTCCCAGGTGGCTCAGCGGTAAAAAATCTGCCTGCCAATGCAGGAGACCCGGGTTTGATCCCTGGGTCTGGAAGATCTCCTAGAGGAAGGTATGGAAACCCATTCCAGTATTCTTGCCTGGAGAATCTCATGGACAGAGGAGCCTGGCGGGCTATAGTCCACAGGGTCAAAAGAGTTGGACACGACTGAATTGACTTAACATGAACGCATGCATAGTTGAATACAGAAATTCCTAGACTTCACCCCATACTTAGAATTTTCAGAGAATGGTCTGGCAATCTGTTCTTTTAAAAAGTCCCTCAGAATTTCCTTACGATCAATCAAGTTTGGGAAATCATTGAGATGGTTCTCTTCTATCCAGAATGACAAAGTCCTCATTTCATCAGACAGTTTGCCAGCGATTGTGTGCACCATCAGGCCTGGGCGTGGTGTCCTCATGGGATAAACCTGTGCAGGGCTGCGGCTGTGCCTGTTTCATAAACAGATTCAGATCCACCATGTCTCCCGAGGCTGAGAAAAAAAATTCTGTTAAATAAAAGGAAAACCTTGCCAAAGATCTCTGTAAAGTTTAAATGATCTGTGTACCTACACTACTTAAAGCTGCCCCGCCCCGCCCTAAGAGTGAGACCCAGCCTTCCTAGGCCCTGCAAGCACATCCTGACCTTCCTGGCTTGCCTGGTGCCTCCCTCCCCCAGCTCTCTCCTCTGGTCTGCTCCCAGGTCCCACATATGCCAGCCTCCTGGATACCCGGGGCCTTTGTTCTGCTGTTTTCTCTGCCTGGTCTGTGTTTCCCTGTAATCTCTCTCTCTCTCTCTCTTTAGTGGCTTAAAATAAATTTAGTCTCTTAGGGTTCTTGAGGTCAGAAGTCAAAGGTTAAGGGATTTCCATTCTTCTGGAGGCTTCAGGGGAGAAGATTTTCTTGACTTTTCAGCTTCAAGAGGCCATCCAATTCCTTGGCTTGTGAGCACCCCCTCAAAGCCCCCTGACCTCTGCTTCTGCCCTCACCTCTCTGACTCTGACCCTCCTACTCCCGCTCAGAAGGACCCAGTGATGACCCTGGGTCACATCCGGAGCTTCTAGCTCGGTCACACCTGCACAGTCTCTCCACCCTTCTAGGGTGAATCCCACAGGTTAAATCAGGATGAGGATGCGGGACCTCTGTGGGAATCCTTACTCAGTCGGGCACAGTGGGTGCCTCCATGGCTTGCACTGCACCCCCAACCTCCCCCCAGGAGCCCTGAAAGGCTTCACCCTGGGCTCCTCGGATCCCAGTCTCAGGCCACGTGGCATCTCAGAGCGGCGCCTCCGCGACTCTGCGGCGCCCTCGCCCGGGTCACACTCTGCGCTCTGCCTGCATGGGGGCTTTCACCGTGGTCCCTCCTTGTCTCCTTATTTTCATGTATCCGTTTAATGCTGTGTATTGAGCACTCGTGTCAGGCCCTGTTGCAGACGCTCAGGACCATCGGCGAGTAAAGCGGAAGTGGTCTGGATTGTCAGACGTCCAGCGACTTCCTCCAAGTCCCCACTGCCCCAGCCCGCAGGCGCAGGGCCCTGCTCCATCCTGTTCAGTTAGGAGTCGCTCAGGCAGGTGTTGGACGAATTCCCAGAAGAGCCACCAGGGGGCACTCATGCCCCACGTTTGTGGCCACACACGCGATGGGAAAAAACTGATCCACGGTAATGACACCTCCAGTTTACATCAGGAAAGGGGATGTGAATGAACCTCCTGTTATGAATGACCGCAGAAGGGATTTGTAAGCCATTAGGGAAAGGAGGCCACCCGGTGTGTGATCAAGCGGAACAAGTGCGGTTTGGCTGCCTGGGCTGGGCCAGAGGACCTGGTTCCCTTTGGTATCAGTTTCCTTCGTTCTTGCCCAGGGATGTTCGTCCGCTGCCAGGGAGCCCTGTAAGCACTCCAGAGCACTGGGCCTTCGGGATGGTGGTGGACAGGCTGGTGTGTCTTCTGAAACGCCAGGAAGAGGCACGGGGGACTGGAAGCCCTTTACGTTTGTCTACTTGAGCTGATGGCCTCCAGGGAGGGAGGATGGCCCGGGAACCTGAATGCAGGGCTGGCAAAGCGACCCTCCCACCCCCACGCCCCACCGCCCCAGCAGTGATGGGAAGCGTGGTCCAGCTGAGGAGGCAGGTGCTGTTCCTCTGATGCTCAGTGTCACATCATGTCACGGTGGTGGGGGGTGGTTTAGGGAGATGATTATGCCCTTTGACTTGCATCCAGACATAATTTAGTATTCTAAGCTTAAATGAGATTGAGTCTCTGGCAGACTAAGAGCTGAAAATGAAAAGTCCATCCAGAGAGCTAGACCTTGCAGCAATGTTCCCTGGGGAGGGCTTAAGGGAGCGAGTTAATGTGGGGAGTTAACGTGGGCAGCACCAGGCGTCTATTTGAAGCTGGAAAATGCTTTGAGGTGTCAAGGTGCTTTGTAGGACGACACAGCTCTCTCTGCCAAAGGCTGCTACTTTGGAGATTCCTAACCTCTTAGAAGATTTTGGATGCTTGGGAAGAAGAAAGGGGTACGGTTTTAGCAAAAGGATTCAGAGACAAAAGTCATAGCTTTTTCCTTGTTTACCTGTGTTTTCTAAGGAGCCCAAGCGTCACCTGGGATCCTGTTCAGCCTCTGACTCAGCAGGTCTGGGGTGGCCCAAGGGTCTGCATTTCTCACCAGCTCCCAGCGATTCTGAGTCTGTGGTTCTTGGACCACACTTAGTGTTGAGGCACAGCGAGGAGGGCATGTTAGGGAGATGATTTCACAAAGGATGTTGGCCAACCTCACTCCATTGGCCATCTGCCCTTTTAATCCCCTTCTTTCATTCAAAAATACTGAGTGCCCACCACATGTCCCAGGGACTGGAGGGGAATGGTGAGTAAACTTGAACTTGACCCCCACGTTGTTGGGGTTATTATTTTCATTTGAGAGACACAGAAGCACTGAGACGGGCGATTGCTAGCTTTCAAGGCCACAAGCAACAAAGCACAGCAGAGGGCTGTGGTCACAAGTGAGCTCATGAGCTGGTTTCAGAAGTCAGGATGGAACCTTAGAGGTGATGTCTACAAGCTGAGCGGTGGTCTGCTGAAGGTGTCTTAGGCGGTAATGCGGGCCGAGGGAGCTGTGTGTGCAAAGCCCTGGGCAGGAGAGACCGGGGTCTCTTTGAAAAGAGAGGGAAGGTCCCTGTGGTTGGGACACAGTGAGAAGGGAATATCTGTAGCCACGGCTGAAGGAGACAGCAGGACTTGGTGGGATGCTCTTTCTGTTGGACTGGATGGTCCTTCCCAGGAAAATCAACAAAAGGCTACTGCATATTCTGTTTTTTTCCAGTAGTCATGTACAGATGTGAGAATTGGACCATAAAGAAGGCTGAGTGTTGGAGAATTGATGTTTTTGCATTGTGGTGCTGGAGAAGAGTCTTTAGAGTCCCTTGGACTGCAAGGAGATCAAACAAGTCAATCCTAAAGGAAATCAGTCCTGAATATTCATTGCAAGGACTAATGCTGAAGTTCCAATATTTTGGTCACCTGATATGAAGAGCCAACTCATTGGAACAGACCCTGATGCTGGGAAAGATTGAGGGCAGCAGGAGCTGGTATCACCAACTTGGTGGACGTGAGTCTGAGCAGGCTCCCGAAGACAGTGAAGGACAGGGAAGCCTGGCACACTGCCGTTCATGGGGTCACAAAGAGCCACTGAACAATAACAGTAAGGTCTCCTGTCTCCACAGTGAGTGCAGCCTGTCTCTACCCGACGGACTTATCCCTGCAAAATGTGAGCTCGGAACTCGGGGCCCAGGGAACAGAGAGGTGTGAAGGAATCTCCACACGAGGGCAGCAGACAAGCAGGTTTGCCGCCTACTCCCAGGACTGAGACTGCATTGCCATTGGGTCCTTCTGCTGAGATTCTAGACATCTTGGCAGAAACCCTCACAGACAGTCCATATGCACTATATCCCCACTGTCCAACTTCACTTCTTGTCAATTTCCAGGTGAAAATGACAGATGGAAGGGATGAAGGGCACCTGCTTCCTCCGTCTCTCTTGTCTCATCTGGAGTGTGTGGCGGACACCTCCCAGCGCCGCCGTGGATGTTAATTCCCATCCTGACACGTTGCAGGGGTCCCAGCGGACACACAGAAGCTTTACCAGATGGTTAAAGTAATTAAATCCTGAATTAGCTCTGAGGGGGAGCAGGAGAAGCCATCCACTCGAGGGGTGTGGGTGGTTTGGGAGACAGGTGGCCAAGTAAGCATGTGCCGTGGTTCCTCCGGATCTCGGAGGCATGAGGCTGCCCATCCTTTCTAATTCGGGGAAAGAAGCAGCTGGCAAACAGCCCTCTAGAGAGAAGGAAGAAGGCAGTGTTCAGGTGAGACAGCTTCCTGCCAGTGTCTGTGTCACAGTGGCGAAGGGGACTGTTCGAGCCAGTGTACAAGCATAGCTGTTTCCTTTCTTGCACTTTGTCTGTTTGGGTGGAGACAGTGAAGGAGGCTCCAATTTCTCCATAATCTCAGGGCAGTGGGGGTCAGCCAGCTTCCCTGAAGGTGTGGTTGATCGAGGTGGACACCATCATGTGAGCATCCCAGTGGCTCATCCTCTGGCATCTAAGAAAAAAAAAAGGCTTGTATGTTTCCCTGCGCTGAAATCAGAGCCGTCGATTGGAGTCGTACATCTCTCATCCTGTCCTGGACTTGGCTCCGGGGGGTAAGGCAGGTGGGCATGAACGTGCTGGTCCTGGCGGACACATGCTGCTTAGGCTGGGTGGCCGGGGGGTGCCTGGGCATCCGTGGAGGGGGAGGGCTGCTGGTCCTGTCTCTCCTTTCTTCGGGGGCCCAGGGTTTGCTGTCCTGGCTTCCCGCACATGTGGGTGTGGCTGATGCAAGTGAGTGGACTGAACGTGATGCTTCCAGTCTTGACCTGGGAATCACCCCACAGCAGCAGCCGTTTCTTGAGGGCCTGTCTGCTGGCTTGAGAGAGGTCAGTTGGTTGAAGGGACCCTGGTCCCTGGTCACCACACAGAGATCTGTGTGAGTATGACCACAATTTGGGGTCTGTGTGAGCGAGAAGTGGTGTGTGGGCATCGGTGATTCTGGATTTGCTTGTTCCTGAAGTTGGCATTGTCTTACCTGACACAAAACCAGGCTGTGGTGGGCTTTCAGGTGGCTCAGTGGTAAAGAATCCACCTGCAATGCAGGAGATCCACGTTTGATCCCTGGGTCAGGAAGATCCCCTGGAGGAGAAAATGGCAACCCACTCCAGTATTTTTGCCCCTGGGAAATCCCATGGACAGAGGAGCCTGGTGGGCTACAGTCCACGGGGATGCAAAGAGTAAACAGCAACAACAGCAAGGCTGCCTTTCCGATCAGGGGCCGAGGGGCAGGAGGAGAACCAGCTGGTGGGGCGAGGGGTCATCCACACTGCCTCCGGACTCGTGTCGGTAACACCATCGCAGGATGATCCATGTAATGAAACTGGAACCAAACCGACCCTCCAGGGGTCACCAAGGCTCACCTCCACGGCTGCCATCTTCAGAGTGGCCGTGTGAACTCCCCTGACCTTTCTCCTAGTGGAATCAGGTCTTATCACTGACACTCAGAAATCAGACGCTGCTCATGGAATTCAGCACCGCCTTCACCGGCCCTTCTCTGCCAACACACACTTCGTGGCCAAATGATGACCAGGCCAGGCTGTTTGGACTGTCGTAAATTTACAAGCCCGTGTTCCTGCCAAGGGCGTGCCGCTTGGCCTCAACATCCCATCGAGTTGCGGGGAGGAGGGGTGGCCGGCTTGGCTGACAACAGACAAAGTATATGTAAACATTTTTCCCCTGCTGATATCAAGCGTATTAGTCAGGGGTCTTGGTGGGAAGCCAGAGACCGCCCCTGGCTCTCTTGTGCAAAAAGGAAAGTTTTGAAAAAGATGTTGAGGGTTCAGAGTCACTGGGGCGATGAAGGGTGGGGCTTGGAAAATAGAACTGACTGAGGGGGCTTGGGAAGGCTGGCTTGCAGGAGAGGCGGCAAGCCCAGGGTGTGAGCCTGCAGTGAGCTTTGTTCTCCAGGACGTGGAGGCCAGGGAAGAAGACCATACTCACAGATCCTGGGCCACAGGCTTCCCACATACCTGCCGTGGTGGGGAAGTAGAGGATTTGTCCTCTTCAGGCTCCAGAGTAGGTATGATGTCGCTGTCTACCACATTCATGTATAATGACAAATTCCTCTAAAACAGTTAAGAAATTTTCTTTCTGAGAAATACCGTATGACATCTGTTATATGCAGAATCGAAAAGAAATGATACAAATGAACTTATCTGTGAAACAGAAACAGACTCACAGACTTAGAGAAGAAATTTATGGTTGCTGGGGTGAGTGGAGGGAAAGGATAGTTAGGGCGTTTGGGATGGATATGTACACATGGCTATATTTAAAATAGATAACCAACAAAGGGGCTTCCCAGTGGCTCAGTGGGAAAGAATATGCCTGCCAATGCAGGAGATGCAGTTTTGATCCCTGGGTAGGGCAGATCTCCTGAAGGAGGGAATGGCAACCTATTCCAGTATTCTTGCCTAGAAAATCCCATGGGTGGAGGAACCTGGTGGGCTACAGTCCACGGGATCACAAAGAATCGGACACGATTGAACACACATACACATACACCCGCAACCAACCAGGACCTACTGTATAGCACAGGGAACTCTGCTCGATGTGATGTGCAGGCTGGATGGGAAGGGAGTTTGGGGGATACATGTATATATATGGCTGAGTGGCTTTGCTGTTCACCTGAATCTATCACAGCTTTGCTAATCTATCGCAGCATTGCTATACTCTCCAATATGAAATAAAAAGTTTAAAAAAAACACACACAAGAAATTTTTTCTTTCTTTCCCACGGAAAAGTCTAGATAAGGGTTGATGATGCTCTTCCATGAGGAGTTTCAGGGATGCAGGCCCTTCCAACTTGAGGCTCAGAATGCTCTGCCTTCAAGCAAAGAGTGCAGACAGGAACCCCAGAAAGGCTTGGCCTGGATGGGAGCAGGGGAATGTAGGACACGCGTCTCTTCTTATCATCACAGTCACAGAATTGGTGATGTCACTGAAAGAGATGCTAGGAAACAGAAGCAAAAGGATGCAGGTGAACTGTCGATTAAACAAATATGTGCAACCTAAAAGTTGAGAGTTAGGTTTTATTTGGTGGAAATGTTAGGACTCAAACCCAGGAGATAGTATCTCAGGTGACCCCAAGAGAGCTGACTTCAAGGAAGCCGGGGAGGAGCTAGACTATATGCAAGTTTGCAGAGATGAGCAGATTATCTGAACACTAAAAGATTATTGTTAATTAAGAGAAAACTAAATCTCTCAAGGGCTTCCCCAATGGGTCAGCGAGCAAAGAATCTACCTGCAATGTAGGAGACACAAAAAAACTAAGATCATGGCATCTGGTCCCATTACATCATGGCAAATAGATGGGGAAACAAAGGAAACAGTGACAGACTTTATTTTCTTGGGCACCAAAGTCACTGCAGATGGTGACTGCAGCCATAAAGTTAAAAGACACTTGCTCTTTGGAAGAAAAGCTCTGACAAACCTAGACAGCATATTAAAAAGCAGAGATATCACTTCGCGACAAAGGTCCATATAGTCAAAGCTGTAGTTTTTCCAGTAGTCATGTATGGATGCGAGAGTTGGACCTTCATAAAGAAGTCTGAATACTGAAGAATTAATGCTTTTGAACTGTGGTGTTGGAGAAGACTCTTGAGAGTCCTTGGGACTGCAAAAACATCAAACCAGTCAATCCTAAAAGAAATCAACACTGAATATTCATTGTAAGGACTGATGCTGAAGCTGAAGCTCCAATACTTTGGCCACCTGATGAGAAGAGCAGACTCAGTGGAAAAGACTGATGCTGGGAAAGATTAATGGCAAGAGGAGAAGGGGACGACAGAGGATGAGATGGTTGGATGGCATCACCGACTCAATGGACATGAGTTTGAGCAAGCTCCAGGAGATAGTGAAGGACAGGGAAGCCTGGCACACTGCAGTCCATAGGGCTGCAAAGAGTCGAACATGACTGAGTGACTAAACTGAACTGAAATCTCTCACATGAAGAAATTTAGTGATCTTCTCTATATGGAAAGATGCAAATGTCTGGGCTTGCTGAAATCATTTCTTTCATGTGCATCTAGCTACTTGGGACCAATCCTTCTTTCTTTATTATTCACATACTAATTCCTTGTTTACTGTAAGAGATGGCGAATGTAATGGTTGGCTGCCTCTCCATCCCCTCCAGCTCCTCAGTGCTTAGCGGGGAGGAAGTAGCTGATGGCTTCCAAATAGCCGGCTCAGTTTTACCTGGGCTCAGAAATTTACATTTGGAAAAGGCTTGTTTATTGGTAGAGCATAAAGAAGAAAACATTTCATTTCACAATACCATTAGGCCCTGCTCGAGGGGTCCTTCAGAGAGAGGATTAAAAAAATATGACCAGTATCAGCTCCTGGATTCCCAGGTGGTGCTAGTGGTAAAGAACCTGCCTGCTAATACAAGAGACTTAAGAGATCAAGAGACTCCAGTTCGATCCCTGGGTCCGCAAGATCCCCTGGAGGAGGAAACGGCAACCCACTCCAGTATTCTTGCCTAGAGAATCCCAAGGACAGAGGAGCCTGCAGGGGCTACAGTGTCCACAAAGAGTCAGCAACTTAGCACGTATCAGCTCCTGGGGCTTGACATGAGCATGTGGTACCCTGGGCATTTGAAGAGATGGGGTGGGCACCAATGCTTGTTGAGGCGCTTATCGGACATGAGACACTTTGCTAATATAATCTCACTTAATCCTTTGGAGTAAATGTTACTCCTTGTGCTTTACACAAAGAACACTCACTACACAGGCTGCCGTGGTGTTTCTCAGCCAGCAGGAAGTAAGAGCTGGGACTCACACCCAGGTTGACCACCGCAAAACCTTTCCATCATGACCCAATATAAGGATCACTGGGCTCTGGCCTTCAACCTGGAATATACCCTCTTCTTTACTGGGAGGGTTTGGAATGAAAGTCTAGATTGGAATTAAGATAAATCATAGGCAGTCAAAGTAAGCAGCAGGGGTCAGAGGTTGAATTTCCCCAGGGAGACACAATTTCAGGAAAATCCTGCAGGGGTGGAGGGATGAAGAAGGGAAAGGGGAGAGCCTGGCTCAAGTGTGGGCGGTTATCATCAAAAATTTCCCTAATTGCCAAAAAAATGGACTGGGGGATGCCAAGAAAATAAAGTGCAAGTGTACTAGGCGTTGGCTTTTTTGGCAAAGCAGATTTGTCTGAAATCACTTTCAAAAGATATAAAAGGAATTGCCTCACACAATGTGATCACTCCAGACTAGCTTTTATCTGTTTCTTCAGAAACATTGCATTTGAAGGAGCTGCATTAGCTGAAGATGGTGGATTGTCTGTTAATTGCTTTCTATTATAAATCGCAGGAACATTTAACTCCATGGGGGGAAGGCGGAATGATAGAGAAAGCTAAAAGTAGAAATGGTCTTTTTCAGAGTTGACAGTTTTGTTTTCCTAGTGAGGATGGATGTTTTCACATTCACGGAACACCATTTTGTATCACTTAGGGTAATTACGGGAGCAGAGATTATAAAGCTGTAAGAATCTCAGATGCTTGATACGTTGAAAGAAGTCCCTGAGGCAGGTCACTTGACCTACTGGGCAAAGTCTGTTCATCAATACTCAGCTCTAATAAAAAAACCATTCTATCTTGATCCTGGAGTGGGGGAGGGGAGACATTGCCTTGCCTCTCTTTTCTTTAAACATTTGTTATGGTCTATGTCCCAAGTGGTATTCTTTTCTTCGTCAAATCCCTATTGTTAATTTGTCAATAACCTCTCTTAAAGAAATTCAAACTGGTAGCCCTGGAGCCTTATTTGGCTTGCACACATCTTTTCAGAATATTTGAATTATTGGCAATGTTGAAACATCAAAGACTTTTACATAAAATTTAGAATTTCCAGCTTCTCCAAAAAATCCACAAAAATCAGAAGATCTTGCAAACTTGAGCCTTCATTTCCACCTGGCAGAAAGAACTGTATCCTCAAGGCTCCCCAGGAAAAGCTGCATAGCCTTCAAAACAGGTGCCAATTACTTTAAAAACATCTATTTATTTATTTGGCTGTGCCGAGGCTTAGTTGCAGCCCTCGGTATCTTCAGTTGCAACACGTGGGATCTAGTTCCCTGACCAAAGATTGAACCCTGGCCCCTGCATTGGGAGCTTGGAGTCTTGGCCACTGGACCACCAGGGAAGTCCCCGTATATTTGTTTTATTTATTTTTTATGAATTTTATGATTTTTTTGTGCGGATTCCTTTTTGGCTGCCCAGAGGTCAACCACTGCATCTTCCTCCATCCATCCCTTCCCTCACTTTCCCAGCAATGTATGGGTGTTCAGACGCTGCCATATCCAACACTGGGGGGTAGCCAGTCTGTAATTTTAGCCATGCTGGGTGTGTGGAGTGGGAAGTCACGGTGATTTTGATTTGCATCTTCCTAATGACTAATGTGTTGAGCAATGCTTCATGGGCTCATTGCCCTCTGCATCGCTTCTGTTTTGAAGGGTCATGATGCCGGAACAGGCTCTCTCCCACAAGCTTTCCAGTTGTTTCCCGCCCTCCCAGAAGTACCTTGTCACATGCTCTCAGGGATACCAGCCCCAGCTGGGCAACTCCCATGCTTGGAGGGCTGACTTCAGCTCCATGGGGACCCAATGGAAGTCAGACACCTTGATCCCTTGATGGTAGCATCTTTGGAGGTCAACCTCCTTTCATGCAGAGCACACGGAGAGTTGGAGCCTTATCATGATTTTCCATCAGGTGGCTTGAGCCTTTGTGTCTGGCCTCGGGTCAGAGAGTGGCTTAGAAATGTTATCATACAGGTGAACAGGTACATGGGGGTGGGGTATGACTGGCGAGCAGAGAAAACCCACAAATGAACAGTACAAATGTTATCCTACCCAGTGTGTGCCCCCTTGCTGAGTTGCTTCAGTCGTGTCTGACACTGTGTGACCCCATGGACTATAGCCTGCTGGTCTCTTCTCTTCATGGGATTCTCCAGGCAAGAATACTAGAGTGGATTGCCATGCCCCTCTCCAGGGATCCTACCTAGTACCGGGACTCATTTATCCAATGAAATCCCCTGCTGATCTCTCATCTAGAAAGCAGTTAAAGAATACCATTGTTTAACATTTGGTAATGTGTATGTTTCAATGCTGCTGCTGCTCCTGCTGCTAAGTCGCTTCAGTCGTGTCCGACTCTGTGCGACCCCATAGACGGCAGCCCACTGGGCTCCCCCATCCCTGGGATTCTCCGGGCAAGAATACTGGAGTGGGTTGCCATTTCCTTCTCCAATGCATGAAAGTGAAAAGTGAAAGTTAAGTCGCTCAGTCGTGTCCGACTCTCAGCGACCCCATGGACTGCAGCCCACCAGGCTCCTCCGTCCATTGGATTTTCCAGGCAAGAGTACTGGAGTGGGGTGCCTTTGCCTTCCCCTATGTTTAAATGCTACTTTCTCAATTTGTCCCACCTTCTCCTTCCCCCTCTGTGTCCACAAGCCTGGTCTCTATGTCTGTCTCTATTCCTGCCCTGCAGATAGGTTCATCAGTACCATTTTTCTAGATTCCCTATATATGGGATGGGGTAGGGGGCGGATGGAAGGAAGGCTCAAGTGGGAGGAGACATATGTATACTTAGAGCTGATTCATGTTGTTGTATGGCAGAAACCAACTCAACCTTGCAAAGTGAGTATCCTCCAGATAAAAAGAAAAGAAAAAGATAAATAATAAAAATGAAAAGAAGAAAAGAATCCCCTTTGCCTGCCCCCAGTGCCATCACATCCTCCTCCTTGTTCAGTGGATATGTCATGAGCAGAGATGCTCTTAGACTGATGGCTGCTTATATCTGGCAGCTCATCACACACCACCTTCCACGGTCTTTTCTTTCATTCACGTGGGTCCACTTTGTCTTTCCAGCAGGACTGTGAATTCTCTGAGTCAGGAGTCATCCGTTGTATTAATCCGTGTTCCTTCTAGCACTTAACAGTGAGCCATGTACCAGCCTCGTTTTCCACAGATGGCTGATTCCAACAAGGTCCAACCAGGCAGTAAAAAGTAGGGACTGTGGTTTTCCAAACATGGACCAGTTTCTTCCTAAAGAAGGCAGACACTGCAACGGGGCTGCTGACGTTGCCCAAACAAACAGTTATTCATCTGAAGAAGCCCGAGCTAAATATAGAAGTAAATAGAGGTCAGAAGCTTTGAGAACATATGGCATTCTTTCATCTGCTATTTTAAAATCTTCGAATTGGTAAAGAATATTCTTTATTTTCTACTTCTGAGAGAAAGTAAGGGATACGTTTGGTTTATGTGGTTTGGGAGGAGGTTTGTTTCTCTGCTGTTGATGGATCTCAGGTTCTTGAACATCATATGGGTGAACTTTATATATTTGGAAAACAAAAGATGAGTGAAGAATTGAATCTAATAAAGAAGAGTGCAACAAGCTGGTTTTTTTAAAAAATATTTTATTGAAGTATAGTTGATTTACAATGTTGTATTCCTTCCTGCTGTACAACAAAGTGATTCAGTTATATACATATGTACATTCTTTTTCATATTCTTGTCCATTATGGTTTATCACAGGATATTGAATATAGTTCCCTGTGCTATCTAGTAGGACCTTGTTGTTTATATCCATCCTGTATATAATAGTTTACATCTACTAATCCCAAACTCCCAATCTATCCCTCCCTCAACCCTCTCCTCCTTGGCAACCACGAATCTGTTCTCCAGGTCTGTGAGTCTGTTTCTGTTTCATAGATATGGTCATTTGTTTGATATTTTAGATTCCACATATAAATGATACCATATGGTGTTTGTTTTTCTCTTTCTGACTTACTTCACTCAGTGTGATCATCTCTGGGTCCACCCATGTTGCTGCAAATAGCATTATTTTGTTCTTTTTCGTGGCTGAGTAGTATTCCATTGTGTGTGTGTGTGTGTGAGTGTGTGTGTGTGTGTATACCACATTTTCTTTATCCATTCACCTGTCAATGGACATTTAAGTTGTTTCCATGTCTTGGCTATTGTAAATAGTCCTGCTGTAAACACTGGGGCATGTGTATCTTCCCAAATTATAGTTTTGCCCAGATGCCCAGGAGTGGAATTGCTGGATGATATGGCAACTCTACTTTTAATTTAGTTTAGTTTTTTTTTTTTTTTTTAGGAATCTCTATACTGTTCTCTGTAGTCAAGCTGGTTTCTCCAAATGAGAAATCCCCGTATGTGGTCTAAACTTTCATGATACAGGATTTAGTAAAGTCATATGTGGAGGCATTCTTCTTGTAAAGATGTGAAATGTTATATATGAGACTAGATGACCTTTTTGACTTCTGGCCCCTTTATTTCCAGAGGTACATTCTTTTCTGAGTTTGCTGCCGTTGCTTCCAGAATATTTTCTATGCCTTTGTATACTTATGTGTTCTGTGGCAAGTTATGTCACCTGCCACTACAGTAAACAAAGGACTTGCAGTAATAAAGCCATCATCCATTGCAGCCCTGAGGGGATTCAGGATGGAGAAAAGCAGGTTACTGATGCTATACTGTTAAAGTGCATATCAAAGTAATCATTTCAATAAGCCCAGACTCTTACAAGTTTGCATATATAGAAAAATTCTAAAATCATTAACTTGAGATGTCTGCTTTTTGTGACTGACAGTAATCTTTTAAAAAAGTCTTATTTATTTGGCTGCACACAGGAGCTTCACTGTGGGACATGGACTCTCTAGTTTGGTCTGTGGCTTAGTTGCTCCTAGGCATGTGAGATCTTAGTTCCCCAACCAGGAATTGAACTTGTGTCCCTTGCATTGCAAGGTGACTCACTGGACCACTAGGGAAGTCCCCTAGCATGAATCTTTTGATGTTTGGCTGCATTTTTCTCTTCACCAAATCTCCTATGTATCTCCTGCCCCCTCCCTGACTTCTTTGAAGCTGTCCCTCAGAGCGATCTGAAAGGCTACCATCCCAGGCTAAAGTCCTCAGTAAAGCCACCAAGTAAAATATAATTCTCAACTTTAAGGCTATGAATTTTTTTTCAGTCAAAAGTATCTAGAGAAGAATGATGGTATGTGTGTGTGCATGTACTTTACATAAATGCATGCAGGCTTGGCCGCTGAGTCAGGTCCTACGCTTTGTGGGCTCATGGACTGTAGCCCCCCAGGCTCCTCTGTCCCTGGGATTTCCCAGGCAAGAATACTGGAGTAGGTTGCCATTTGCTTCTCTGGGGAATCTTCTTGACCAGGGATTGAACCCCTGTCTCCTGCATCTTCTGCATTGATAGGTGGATTCTTTACCACTGAGCTACCTGGGAAACCCACTTTACATACACAGTGTCAGTTCAGTTCAATTCAGTCATTCAGTGGTGTCCTACTCTTTGCAACCCCATAGACTGTGCACGCCAGGCTTCCCTGTCCATCATCAACTCCCGGAGCTTACTGAAACTCATGTCCATCAAGTCAGTGAGGCCATCCAATCATCTCATCCTCTGTCATCCCCTTCTACTCCTGCCTTCAATCTTTCCCGGTATCAGGGTCTTTTCCAATGAGTTAGTTCTTCACATCAGGTGGCCAAACTATTGGAGCTTCAGCTTCAGTTAGCATCAGTCCTTCCAAAGGATATTCAGGACTGATTCCCTTTAAGATGGACTGGTTGGATCTCCTTGCAGTCGAATGGACTCTCAAGAGTCTTCTCCAACACCACAGTTCAAAAACATCAATTCTTCAGTGCTTAGCTTTCTTTATAGTCCAACTCTCACATCCATGTGTGACTACTGGAAAAAACATAGCTTTGACTAGACTGACCTTTACTGGCAAAGTAATGTCTCTGCTTTTTAATATGCTATCTAGGTTAGTCACAACTTTCCTTTCAAGGAGCAAGCATCTTAATTTCATGGCTGCAGTCACATCTGCAGTGATTTTGGAGCCCCCCAAAGCAAAGTCTCTCACTGTTTACATACAAGTGTATGGTTCTGCATCAATGGTTCTGTAACTTGTTTTTTTCATGTAGTATTTCTTGGACATCTTCCTAGATTGGTACCTGTAGATCTTAATCATTCTAAAGATCTAAATCTTAAATCATTTATTTAGCTACTTCTAAAGCATTTGGGGGGTATGATGGGACCTCTAAAAATTCATATAATCTGACTTGGTTCCATTATCAGGGAATGAGTAATCTTGGATATTTTTAAGCTTCCTAAAATCCCCAATCATTTCGATAATTTCCCCCCTTAAATATCTGCAGCAAGTTCAGGGTTCCTTTTGGGAAAAATGGTAGAGTTCTCTTTACCTAACTCAGGTTTGACTGCTTGATGCTTGAAAGCCAATACTGGAGAGATAAGTGTTGGTCAGAAAGGAAAGTTTCCTTTATTCAGGAGGCCAGCAACCTGTGTTAATCACTTAGTGGTGTCTGACTCTTTTGTGACCCCATGGACTGTAGCCCACCAGGCTCCTCTGTCCATGGAATTTCCCAGGCAAGAATACTGGAATGGGTTGCCATTTCCTTCTCCAGGGGATCTTCCCGGCCCAGGGATTGAACCCACGTCTCCTGCGTCTCCTGCATTGGTGGGCAGATTCTTTACCACTGAGCCATCTTGGAAGCAACCTGGGGAGGAGGCAAACTGGTGTCTAAAAACCAAGATCGAAGATTCTGCTCAAACGGGGAAGTTTTTAAAAGGAGAATCATTTGGGAAGCAGGATCAGAGTTTCTGTTATCTTCTGCTGTGTGCAGGCTTTTTCTGATTGGTGGGTGGTGAGGTAACAGGGTGGGGCTCCAAGAATCTTGCGCTCAGTCTGAAGTTATCATCCTCCACCTGGGTGGGGACCTTAGTTCCTGCAGAAGAACTCAAAGACTTTGTTATATATCTTCCTTGAAGAGGAACCGGGACCCTGCCCTGTTGCTTCTTGACTGCTCCTCCACTCTGCAACCCCTTCCTCCCCTGATTAGCAACGGTTGGTTTGAATCTGCCCTTTGAAACTCAGCAAGGTCAAGGAGGCTGAATGAAGCCTATTTCCTACAAACGAAAAATAGGGAACACAGAAAGAATTTGTTCCTGGGAGGGTCCCACAGAGTCTTGCTACCCTTCATTCTCCCCCATGAGGCTCCCTTGTTCTCCTATATGTTTATTTCAGGAAGGGGACCCTTCCAGGTCCCAAGAGTGAGCTCTTTTCTAACACCCGGAAATGAACTGTCCAAGGATTCATGTGTTGACAAAGTAAAAGCCTGTTGGGAAGGGGTGCCTTGATAAGAGCAGCAGGGTAAGGTAACCCAGGAGGACTGCTCTGTTTTTTTTTTTTTTTTTTTAGGAATCTCTATACTGTTCTCTGTAGTCAAGCTGGTTTCTCCAAATGAGAAATCCCCGTATGTGGTCTAAACTTTCATGATACAGGATTTAGTAAAGTCATATGTGGAGGCATTCTTCTTGTAAAGATGTGAAATGTTATATATGAGACTAGATGACCTTTTTGACTTCTGGCCCCTTTATTTCCAGAGGTACATTCTTTTCTGAGTTTGCTGCCGTTGCTTCCAGAATATTTTCTATGCCTTTGTATACTTATGTGTTCTGTGGCAAGTTATGTCACCTGCCACTACAGTAAACAAAGGACTTGCAGTAATAAAGCCATCATCCATTGCAGCCCTGAGGGGATTCAGGATGGAGAAAAGCAGGTTACTGATGCTATACTGTTAAAGTGCATATCAAAGTAATCATTTCAATAAGCCCAGACTCTTACAAGTTTGCATATATAGAAAAATTCTAAAATCATTAACTTGAGATGTCTGCTTTTTGTGACTGACAGTAATCTTTTAAAAAAGTCTTATTTATTTGGCTGCACACAGGAGCTTCACTGTGGGACATGGACTCTCTAGTTTGGTCTGTGGCTTAGTTGCTCCTAGGCCTGTGAGATCTTAGTTCCCCAACCAGGAATTGAACTTGTGTCCCTTGCATTGCAAGGTGACTCACTGGACCACTAGGGAAGTCCCCTAGCATGAATCTTTTGATGTTTGACTGCATTTTTCTCTTCACCAAATCTCCTATGTATCTCCTGCCCCCTCCCTGACTTCTTTGAAGCTGTCTCTCAGAGCGATCTGAAAGGCTACCATCCCAGGCTAAAGTCCTCAGTAAAGCTACCAAGTAAAATATAATTCTCAACTTTAAGGCTATGAATTTTTTTTCAGTCAAAAGTATCTAGAGAAGAATGATGGTATGTGTGTGTGCATGTACTTTACATAAATGCATGCAGGCTTGGCCGCTGAGTCAGGTCCTACGCTTTGTGGGCTCATGGACTGTAGCCCCCCAGGCTCCTCTGTCCCTGGGATTTCCCAGGCAAGAATACTGGAGTAGGTTGCCATTTGCTTCTCTGGGGAATCTTCTTGACCAGGGATTGAACCCCTGTCTCCTGCATCTTCTGCATTGATAGGTGGATTCTTTACCACTGAGCTACCTGGGAAACCCACTTTACATACACAGTGTCAGTTCAGTTCAATTCAGTCATTCAGTGGTGTCCTACTCTTTGCAACCCCATAGACTGTGCACGCCAGGCTTCCCTGTCCATCATCAACTCCCGGAGCTTACTGAAACTCATGTCCATCAAGTCAGTGAGGCCATCCAATCATCTCATCCTCTGTCATCCCCTTCTACTCCTGCCTTCAATCTTTCCCGGTATCAGGGTCTTTTCCAATGAGTTAGTTCTTCACATCAGGTGGCCAAACTATTGGAGCTTCAGCTTCAGTTAGCATCAGTCCTTCCAAAGGATATTCAGGACTGATTCCCTTTAAGATGGACTGGTTGGATCTCCTTGCAGTCGAATGGACTCTCAAGAGTCTTCTCCAACACCACAGTTCAAAAACATCAATTCTTCAGTGCTTAGCTTTCTTTATAGTCCAACTCTCACATCCATGTGTGACTACTGGAAAAAACATAGCTTTGACTAGACTGACCTTTACTGGCAAAGTAATGTCTCTGCTTTTTAATATGCTATCTAGGTTAGTCACAACTTTCCTTTCAAGGAGCAAGCATCTTAATTTCATGGCTGCAGTCACATCTGCAGTGATTTTGGAGCCCCCCAAAGCAAAGTCTCTCACTGTTTACATACAAGTGTATGGTTCTGCATCAATGGTTCTGTAACTTGTTTTTTTCATGTAGTATTTCTTGGACATCTTCCTAGATTGGTACCTGTAGATCTTAATCATTCTAAAGATCTAAATCTTAAATCATTTATTTAGCTACTTCTAAAGCATTTGGGGGGTATGATGGGACCTCTAAAAATTCATATAATCTGACTTGGTTCCATTATCAGGGAATGAGTAATCTTGGATATTTTTAAGCTTCCTAAAATCCCCAATCATTTCGATAATTTCCCCCCTTAAATATCTGCAGCAAGTTCAGGGTTCCTTTTGGGAAAAATGGTAGAGTTCTCTTTACCTAACTCAGGTTTGACTGCTTGATGCTTGAAAGCCAATACTGGAGAGATAAGTGTTGGTCAGAAAGGAAAGTTTCCTTTATTCAGGAGGCCAGCAACCTGTGTTAATCACTTAGTGGTGTCTGTCTCTTTTGTGACCCCATGGACTGTAGCCCACCAGGCTCCTCTGTCCATGGAATTTCCCAGGCAAGAATACTGGAATGGGTTGCCATTTCCTTCTCCAGGGGATCTTCCCGGCCCAGGGATTGAACCCACGTCTCCTGCGTCTCCTGCATTGGTGGGCAGATTCTTTACCACTGAGCCATCTTGGAAGCAACCTGGGGAGGAGGCAAACTGGTGTCTAAAAACCAAGATCGAAGATTCTGCTCAAACGGGGAAGTTTTTAAAAGGAGAATCATTTGGGAAGCAGGATCAGAGTTTCTGTTATCTTCTGCTGTGTGCAGGCTTTTTCTGATTGGTGGGTGGTGAGGTAACAGGGTGGGGCTCCAAGAATCTTGCGCTCAGTCTGAAGTTATCATCCTCCACCTGGGTGGGGACCTTAGTTCCTGCAGAAGAACTCAAAGACTTTGTTATATATCTTCCTTGAAGAGGAACCGGGACCCTGCCCTGTTGCTTCTTGACTGCTCCTCCACTCTGCAACCCCTTCCTCCCCTGATTAGCAACGGTTGGTTTGAATCTGCCCTTTGAAACTCAGCAAGGTCAAGGAGGCTGAATGAAGCCTATTTCCTACAAACGAAAAATAGGGAACACAGAAAGAATTTGTTCCTGGGAGGGTCCCACAGAGTCTTGCTACCCTTCATTCTCCCCCATGAGGCTCCCTTGTTCTCCTATATGTTTATTTCAGGAAGGGGACCCTTCCAGGTCCCAAGAGTGAGCTCTTTTCTAACACCCGGAAATGAACTGTCCAAGGATTCATGTGTTGACAAAGTAAAAGCCTGTTGGGAAGGGGTGCCTTGATAAGAGCAGCAGGGTAAGGTAACCCAGGAGGACTGCTCTGTCATGTCGCTCGCAGTCTCCACTTTTATGGTGATGGGGTTGGTTTCCAGCTTGTCTCTGGCCAGTCACTGACTCAGGGTCCTTCCTGATGGCACGTGCATTGCTCAGCCAAGATGGATTCCAGTGAGGAGGATTCTGGGAGGTTGGTTGGACATATGAACTGGCAATTCCTCTCTCCTTTTGACCTTTCCTGAATTCTTTCAGATGGTGGTAGCTTGTTAGTACTGTGTTCCTTACCAGGACCTCCTGTTTAAGATAACTCAGGCAAGCGGTTACTGTGGTGCGTGGCCAGGGCGGGTGGTTTCAGTCGGTGGTTCCCCTAACATGTTGCCTTGCCTAGATTAACTGGTTGCTATGCCCTCTCCCACTCCTTGATAACCGAGGTTTAAATGGACATGACTTCTCTGTGGTCTTTGTCAGAAACTGGTCTGAAGACAGAGTCACAGTGAGTCAGAGAGGGAACCCGGGCCTGGAGCTGCTAGCATCTTCCCACAGGTCTTCCCGCGAGGACAGGGTCTGAGGACAGCTGACATAGGGAGACAAAGCTGCGTAACAAGATGCCATTCAAGTTCCTGGATGCAGCTGTGCCTGCAGCCACAAACTGCCACTGGCTATTTCTTCCCCTGGACCAATAGGACATTTTCCTTTTGCTTCCATCAAATGGGTTGGCAGCAGGTATGGAACTCTGCTGAGCTTCTGTGTCAGACTTTTTTTCACTATTTTAGTGTTTGTTTGTTTGTTTTTTTCTGGTTGTAGCATCTTCCATGATGCCCTTTCTTCACTATTTCTCTCAACCTTGCAGAAGACCAAAAAGGTCAACAGTCTGTATACCACTTTTAATCATTACAGTAAATTCCCTACATACAAGCGAGTTCCATTCTGAGAGCACCTTTGTAAGTCCAATTTTTTCATAAGTTCGAAAAAGTTAGCTGAGGTACCCAACTAACACAATTGGCTATAAGTAATGTACTGTAATAGGTTTATAATACTTTTCACACAAATAATGCATAAAAAACCACAAAACATAAAAAAGTGATCTTTTTGGTTTGTTTCTTAAAGTTTCTATTTTGTATTGGGGTATAGCCGATAAACAATGTTGTGAGTTTCAGGTTAACGGCAAAAGGACTCAGCCATAAATATCTAAGTAACCATTCTCCCCCAAACTCTCCTCCCATCCAGCCTGCCCTGTAACATTGAGCAGAGTTCCATGTGCTATACAGCAGGTCCTTATTGGTTATCCATTTTTAATATTGTAGTGTGTACATGTTCATCCTAAACTAACTATCCCTTCCCCCCATTCTTTGCTCCCCACCCCCAACAGCCATAAGTTCATTATCTAAGTCTGTGAATCAAAGAAAACAGTTTTTTTTTTATCTTACAGTACAGGACCTTGAAAAGTACAGTGAAAAAAAGTGAAGGTGAAGTCGCTCAGCTGTGTCCGACTCTTTGCGACCCCTGTGGACTATAGCCCACCAGGCTCCTCCCTCCATGGGATTCTCCAGGCAAGAGTACTGGAGTGGGTTGCCATTTTCTTTCTCCAAGGGATCTTCCTGACCCAGGGATCGAACCCGGGTCTCCCACATTCCAGGTAGACGCTTTAACCTCTGTAAACAGCTGGCATACAGGGGTTGGTATCGAGTGAACAGACAAGAAGAGTCACTGACTGGAGGAGGGAGAGGAGGTGAGAGATGGCAGAGCTGAAGGAACGTCAACAATAGGAGATGGAGGGCAAGTTGCAGTTTCGCTCATGCCTGAGGTTGATGGACTTTTCCATCTTTGAAAGTTCGACACTTAAAGGTTCTTATGTAGGGCACTTACTGTACTTGCTTGACTGCATCGTGGTTACTATGGGTGCTGCATATTAGCTCATATTTGGCTTAGGTAATATGGCCCAAAAGAAAAAAAAACCCTCAAAATCTAGCAAGAATTCTTTTCTCTGCAGCTATAGCGTAACCTATTTGGCAACACATTTTACTGGGAAAGTAACATATGGAGAAGTTTTGCCGCCTCCTCATTACATTTATGTTTCCTTATATTTATCATTCTTGAATTCTTTCCAAAAGTTTACATCTAATTACCGCTACATCACATTTCCCCCCATCAAACAGCAAAAAATTGCCTGCCTTATAAATTGTTCTAAACACGTTCACTGCACATTGATTTTGTTTTCTTGTTCCACATGGACTCACAATTTAAAAATTCTTCGTTAAGGTGCCTCAGACTTTATTTGAGGCAGAGCGAAGTGTGAGCGGTACTATTTCTCCTCTAATGAGAGTCCTGCTGGGCATATTGGCCAGCTATTTCCATGCTTTATTATTGTGGCAAATGGGGAGGGACAATTGTTAAAAGGCTCAAGCAGGGATGGAATATGAAGGCTTTTTTTAAAATAGGTTAAAGAAAGAGGAAGATGCTATGAGACTGGGAAGGTTTCCAAAGTCTTTGAATCACTGCACATGAAATCACTGTGAAAAATTTAATCCCTTCAGTGGTGCATGTGAATGTGAGCCAGAATGTATACTTGAGAAAGAATGAAACTGAGGCAGTCGTATGTTTTGTGTGTGTGTGGTTGTGAAAACTATGTACTTGTGCACTAATGAATAGAATACCCAGGTAGGAGTAACCTTGAAAAATTTTTATGAAACTTTTCTTTTGGAATATTTTGGACAGAGAGAGGCTGCACAGTGTAGTGGTTAAGAATGTGGGTGTCAGAATAAGACTTCCCGGGTTCCAATCTTTATACCCCTACTCATAAACTGCTTGATCTTGGACAACTCACCACGCCTCTTTGGGCTTCAATTTCTCATCTGCAAAACATGGATGAAAAATAAATCTCCAGCACCCTCTCCTTGGTATACTTTCAGAAAAGATAAAACTTCTAATTAAAAAAGATACATGCACCCCAATATCCATTGCAGCATTATTTACAACAGCCAAGACATGGAAGCACCCCAAGTGCCCATCAACAGATGATAGGTTTAAGAAGACGGAATATTACTCAGCCATAAAAAGAATGAAATATTGCCATTTGCAGCAACATGGATGAACCTAGAGAATATTATACTTAGCGAAGTAAGTCAGACAGAGAAAGACAAATATTTTGTGATGTCACTTACATGTTGAATTTAAAAAATAATAGAAATGAATCTATATACTAAACAGAAACAGACTCACAGACACAGAAAACAAACTTGTGATTATCGAAGGGGAAAGGGAGGGAAGGAATGATAAATTAGGAGTATGGGATTAATAGATGCAAACTGCTATCCCTGAAATAGATGAGGGGCAAGAATTTACCGAATAACAGAGGAATGATATTCAATATCTTGTAATAACCTTGTAATAATGGAAAATAATCTGAAAAGAAACAGAATCACTTTTCTGTACACCTGAAACTAATGCAATATTGTATTTCAACTGTCCCTCAATTTAAAAAATAGCATATATTTCATTAGGGTTGTTGTAAGAAGTCAATGAACTATTATAGGTAGGCGCATAGAAGGAGGTCTGCACAGGGTTATTGCTCCCTAAGTGTCTGCTTTGAGGAGGAGGATGAAGGTGATAAGGATGAAGATTCTGATGAAGAAGATGATGTGACCTACCGTGGTGATGAGGAGAAGGATGTCTATGATGATGATGGCTACCAAGGAGGGAAATGATCTAATCTACTTCTGCCAAGACTTTGCACGGTCTAGTAGTCGGCTTGATGGAGGAGCTCCTTACGAGTGCTGAGAAAAAAATGTCAAAGGAAACGAAGGATATGCTTGTTAAAAGTCTCAAAAAGGTTATTGTTTCAGATGTATTTTCTCATTTTCCAAAATGAATGAAAACTTCCTCATGCCACTGCCACTTCTTCGGCTCTTAGATTCTGGGTTCCTCTGGATATCCAGTTCAGCAGCTGCACAGATTCGAGGAAAACAAAATTAGTTATAGACACAATCATGCTTTTGGAGCGGGGCCAAATGCAAGGATTTTTTTTCTCCCTCTTTGATAATGACTGTTTCTATAGGTCTAAGTAAGGTGTGTTGACAGTCTGCACACTTCAGGTCAATCTGTCTTTCTGATTTATAAGCAATGGTTTGTTATTTCCCACACAACAGCCTTCTTGGTGCTTTAACATCTTGGAAGTAACCTTCATTCTGAACTTTCAAATGATTTTTTTGCAAATGATTTTGAGAGGATTTTCCTGACATTGTGAGTGTGTAGATCACGACATTTTAGCCTTATGTTATACTCCAGTTTTCAAATGGACTTTGGCCAATCCACCATTCCTCACTACAGGATATAATTTGGAATCTAGACCAACTGCTCTCAGAAGAATATACTATGGAGTAGTTTAATATGATTAATTTAGATAAATTATAAACAATATGATTTTCCACATTTACAATTTTTATGTGTCATGTCTGATTGGAGAAGGGAATGGCAACACACTCCAGTATTCCTACCTGGGAAATCCCATGCACGGAGGAGCCTGGTAGGCTTCATGGGGTTGCAAAGATTCAGACATGACTGAGCGACTGAGCACATCTCTGATAATCTCTGAGTACACATATAAGGGAAATAAAGAAAAAGATAGTTCCTGCCATTACAGGAATAATTTAATGAAAAGAAATGAAGTGTACAAATGATGCCCACGCAGCCTGCATAGTAACATTAATAACAGAAATTGACTAGTTTGAAACAACCTGTAGGAGATTAGGTCCAGGATTCAGGTTATTGGAGCTTTAGTGATTGCAAAAAGAGTATATTTTTCTTCAATAATGTGGAACAATTCTCGACTGTTAAATGTGAGACAAACAGATGAGTTCAGGGCATAAAAACTTTGTAATTTCAAAAATTCTTCACATTCTGAGGCAATTTCTTAAATATGGTTTAGAGGCATCCAAAATTTAGGGTCAAGGAAATAAAACTCATTCGGACTGGGACACACGAGCTATTTAGACATCTAAGTTCTATGACCTGGGTTACCCTACTCTGTGGTAAATGTGAAAATGTCCAGTAATTAACATTAGTGATTACTGGACAGATGTTTTCTATTGTCCCTTGACCCCCTGAGGCTGAGGGGTTGGACAGTATTTCAAAAGTACAATTTGAGCATTGGCATGCTCACACTCTTCTTGCCACACCCCATTTCCCCTGTACCCCAAATCTATAAATGTACTGTGGCCTTCGGTCCCCAAAACCACCTCCCCATCAGCAAAATCATTCCAGTAACACCATCTTTTTTAAAATTTTATCATTTTTCTCATGAGAGTAGTGTCAAACCCATTAAACGGTCAATGGCAGTCATCACTTTATTTTAGAAACACTGCTGAATGAGATAACCCATCTTCTCTGGAATTTTTAGTGGGTTGTAAGTCTTCATGGGAAATGCGGTTTACCAGGAATGAAATGGAACAGCTGGAAGTATGTTCAAATCTTTTCTCCCAGGATTTACGAAAGGTTTTAAGACCAGCAATACATAGGGCCCTTTTAGATATATTACCAGTTAAATCCCAAGTAAATTTATTGTTTTTTGCTTTTCAAAGATAAAATGGTAGAGTATCTTCTTTGGGACAAAAAAAAAAAAAAAAAAAAACACCAAAAAACCCAACCAACCAAACAAAAAAAAAAGCAACAAATAAAAGCAAACAAAAAAAGCCAGTGAGCAAACACCAAAACACCCTGATGAAATTGCTATTGGCCCACAAAGGGAGAGTTTTAGTCAATTTGCTTTCCTCTCCTCTGACATACCCAGTAGCTAAAATCACATCTAATCTACTGAATTCCAAGTCATTTCATTCAAGGACAGGGTTGGGTTGGGGTCTGAGGGCTCTGAAGTTGATATTGGGTCTAATCATGCTCTAGGGTCTCAGAAGACAAAACTGGAGGAAGGTATCTTACATTCTGGGAAGATCTCTGATAGCTGAGAAAGGAAGAGAAGCGGAGAGGGTGCTTCCTCCTTGTTTGTTTCTAACGTTACTTTTAAGGAATTGACTGTAGTGTCAGCTGCCTGCTTTCCTGTTCTGTTCCAGCTCAGTTGGCAAAAGAGGAACATTCCACGGACACTTAGCAAAACACCACATTGAAAACAAATAAATATGGGTGAGCCCCCTAGGAGGATCCTAGGGAGAGGTCTACGGGGCCGTGAACGGTTCTTTTATGAACAACTCCAGCCGCTGGGGCCCAGGGACAGACACAGTGGGGCCACTCCGCTGAAGTGGAGATAAACACACTTCAGAAAGCAAACTGAGCAAGTGGGTGTTTCCACCCCTTAAAATTACAAGCCAAAAAGTCAAGAAGGACATTTTTAGTTATACAAATAGTTCCTAAAGTGGTTCTTGTGGGCAATGTGTGAATTCTCCAGAGCTCCACCAGACCATGCTGTGGAGCAGACCATGGAGCTGTGATGTGTGATTCAACGCTGAGATGTGAGGATGCCAGGAGCTTTCGGGGCTCCCCAGGTCCCTTCTTCTGCCTCATAGCAGAAGTTTGCTCTTGGATCTCAGCTGGGAAGCTTTCACATTCTCTGATGTTCTTACAAGACCCCTGAGTCTCCTGGTGTCCAGGCCACTCCTTGAGGACCTCCAACATGGTGGAAGGGAGAGGATGTGCTCTAGTCAATGTCTTCACACTGGGGCTCACAGCTCACATCAGTCATTACCTAAGACCCACATGGGCCCTGGCAGAATGGGGGCCTCCTTGGAATCTGGTTATCTATCTAATTCTGGATTTCCTGTGGACTTGTGGTGGCTTAGAGGTAAAGAATCTACCTGCAATGCAGGAGACCTGGGTTCGATCCCTAGGTAGGGAAGATCCCCTGGAGAAGGGAGTGGCAACCCACTCCAGTATTCTTGCCTGGAAAATCCCATGGACAGAAGAGCCTGGTGGGCTACAGTCCATGGGGTTGCAAAGAGTTGGACACGACTGAGAAAGTAAATAACAAACAAATAAAGTGGGTTCAGTATTCCCTCATCCCCCAACCCCACCCCCCTCACCGGCCTTGATTCAAATCTCCTGCTGCCACCAGCCAGTTCCTGTTCAGGGTCCTTCTTGGTTTCACCATCTACTTGGTTGCTCAAACCAATAACCCAGGAGTCAGTGCTGACTTGTCAGAGTCTCTTCTTGGCCTTATCCAATCCATCATAATCCATCAACTCCCACCAGCTTTATTTTCAAAAATACATCTTCATTCCCATTCCCACCACCCTGCCCAAACCACCATTACCTCCTGGCTCAAGGTCCCCCAAAGCTTCTAAGCTAGATTTCCTGTCTACGGCCACCCTGGATGTGTCTGATCTCAGGAAAGTGGGTATCCTGCATACAACGGTGCCCTGCCCTCCAAGTGTTTAGCATCTACACAGCCTCCGGAGCAGTCTTTTAAAAATATCAAGTAGCTCATCTTCTCTCCTCTTCAAAACTTTCCAGTGGTTTCCCACTCTCTGTTGAATCCAGTCCAGCCTTCTTTCCATGGTCTACTAGAATTGTTCAATGATCTAACCCCTGCATCTCCCACCTTCCTTTTGGACCATTCTACCCCTTCTTACTGTGTTCTAGCCATGTCAGTTTTTCTAATTCTCATGGACACCAGGTCACTTTTGCCTTTGGGAATTATCTGGCATGCTCTTCCCTCAAGAGTTGTACATGCCTGGTTCCAGCAAATCATTCAGGGCTCAGCTCAAATATAACCTGTATAGCAAGGAAGGTTTTCCCGGATCATCACCTAGAGTCATACCTCCATTCCCTCTCCCCAGTCTAGGACACAAAACAGTGTTTTATTGTATTTAGAATACTTTCCACAGTTTCCTTATTTTTTGTTTACTGTGTCTTATGTATTTCTCCTATCCACGCCCCCCCCCCCCACTGGAATATATGTTCCTTGAGGGCAGACATTTGTTTGTCTTGTTCACTGTTCCATCTCCAGGAGCTGGTGTGCAATAGATGCTCAATAAATATTTAACAATAAACAAATCCTCTGAAAAGGTAGTGGCAGAGCGCNTTTTCTCCTTTCCCCGCCCCCCCCCCCACTGGAATATATGTTCCTTGAGGGCAGACATTTGTTTGTCTTGTTCACTGTTCCATCTCCAGGAGCTGGTGTGCAATAGATGCTCAATAAATATTTAACAATAAACAAATCCTCTGAAAAGGTAGTGGCAGAGCGCCTGCAGATGATGAAGTGTTTTGTTCAGGGTCTTCTATGATGATGGGTTTATGGGTATATGTGAAGCTTATCCACAGATCACTTCTCCCAGGTGAAGCTTCTGTGAGGGTGTTGATGCATTAAAAATCAGTGTTTTGGGGGAAGGGAGTTAGTGGGTGCAAGAAAAAAGGCTGATGCTTGTTACGAGCGAAATGACAAAGAGACACAGACACACAAAGGACAGACACAGACACAATTCCGGCCGGAGGAACAAAACTGCGCAAGCCCCCCTTGCGGTTTATTTTTACAGTCCAGTTTTGGGAAGCAATCCAAGAAGCGAAACACTGCATTCTTTTACCATATAAGTACAAAATTATGATTACAGCACAGAGGGAGAAAGTGACCTTCACATGTTTACTAAGAAGCCTGTCCAGGACCCCAGCTTCCTCCTACTCGTCAGGGAGGGCATGAGACTCCTCGTATGCGAGCGGGTTTGTTGTTCAGTCACTCAGTCTTGTCCGACTCTTTGTGGCCCCAGGGACTACAGCATGCCAGGCTTCCCTGTCCTTTGCCATCTCCTGGAGTTTGCTTAAACTCATGTCCATCAAGTCGATGATGCCATTCAACCATCTCATCCTGTGTCATCTTCTTCTCCTCCTGCCTTCAATCTTTCCCAGCCTCAGGATCTTTTCCAATGAGTCAGCTCCTCACATCAGATGGCCAAAGTATTGGAGCTTCAGTTTCAGCGCCAGTCCTTCCAGTGACAATTCAGGATTGATTTACTATATATCTATACATATATACACTTATGTATATAGGATATACATATGTATATTTATTTATTCAGTTTACCTAGAGAATACTGACCAATACACCTTCTCTCTCTCCATCCCACACATTTGTATTCAGCTTGAATTCTATTTAATAGAGAGTAGATACAACCTGGTCTTTGTGCTCTAGGAACTAATAATCTAATAAGAGAGTTAAGGACACAAACACTCAAAATTCAAGGCAGGATTTAATTGCTGACACAAGACAGGTGTAGACACAATAGTCTGAGGGTTCAGAGAAGAGAGACAGACCTTAAAGGGGTTGGGAGGATTAATTCAGGAGCCAGGCTGTCTGAGCTCAATTACCTGTTCCCAATTTTATTACCTGTGTGATCTCTGGCAAGTTATTTAATGGTCTGTGCCACACTTTCCTTACTTACAAAATATAGAAATAATTAGTATCTACCTCATGGAATTATCAGAAATAGTAGACAAAATAAAGCATATAAGACAGCATCATAATATTAGAAGTATTCAATATGTAGGACTGAGGCTGGAGCATTTTATCCTAAAGTTGGGACAATTTAAATTTTAAGGTGAAGATTGGAAAGGAAATTCCAAGTGGAGTCCTGTGAACAAAAGGAGCTGGAAGGGGTGAATGACAATGGTTGAAATATTCAATTTGATTGGAAAACAAGGAGGAGAAGAAGATAATATTGGGAAATGATGTGGGAGCATAATAGCGAAGGACATAGTAATAACCATCCTCTCTTTGGTGAGTAATTATATAATCACCGAAGATTTCCAAGCAGAGAATTGTTGAAATGCCTTAAATTTCTGCAACAATTTACTGGCTCAGAAATCTTTGGTGACCTATAATATCTTAGCAAGGGCTTCCCTGGTGGCTTGGTAAAGAATCTGCCTGCAATGCGAGAGACCTGGGTTTGATCCCTGGGTTGGGAAGATCCCCTAGAGGAGGGAATGGCAACCCACTCCAATATTCTTGCCTGGAGAATCCCCATGGACAGAGGAACCTGACAGGCTACCGTCCTTGGGGTCACAAAGAGTCGGACATAACTGAGCTACTAAGCACAGCACAATGTCTTAGCAAAATATTTCTTTTGATTTGGGTTCTTTCCTCTTTATTTGGGTTTATTTGACTTTCTTTTCTAGTCTTAACATGGCAGCTTAGTTGATTGATTTGGGATCTTTCTTTTTTCATTTTAATATACTCATTTCATGCTGTAAGTTTCGCTCTAAGCACTGGGTTAGCTATAGTCCACATTTTATGTTGTGGTTTTCTTTTTAGTCTGTTCAAAATATTTTCTAATTTCCTTTGACTGTCCCTCTTTCGCCTGTGGATTAGTTGAGAGTCTGCTGTTTAATTTCCAAGTGATTGGAAGGTTTTCTGTTCCTGTTCTCTTACTGATCTCTAGTGATAAAAAAATCTGCCTGCAAATGCAGGTGATGCTAGAGACAAGGCTTCAATTTCATTATGTCCAGAGAGCATACTTTGTATGACTTCACTTATTAAAATTGGTCAAGATTTGTTTTATGGCCTAGGATTTGGTCCATCTTGGTGAATGCTTAATGTGCACTTGTGTATTTTGCTGTTATTGGGTGGAGTGTTCCATTAATGCCAATTAGATCCAGATGGTTGATCATGTTGCTTATTTCTTCTAAATCCCTTCTAACTTTCTGCCTCCTAGTTCTATCTGTTACTGAGAGAGTGTTGAAGTCTCCACATCTTACTCTGGCTTTGTCTATTTCTCCTTCGAATTCGTCAGTTTTTTCTTCATGTGTTTTGAAGCTCTATAGTTAGATGTATACACATTTAGTATTGTTATATCTTCTTGATGAATTGACTCTTTTATATATGTGATATTCCTCTTTATCTTTGGTAATTTTGTTTTGATATCTATCTTGTTTGATATGAATATAACCAGCCCATCTTTTTTTTTTGAAGGGAGTTAGTGTTTGCTTGGGTGTCTTTTTCCACTATCTTACTTTTAACTTATTTATATCATTATGTGTGAGTAGGTTTCATAGAGCTAGCATATATTTAGGTCATCATATAAAATCTAATCTGACAGTTGTCTTTAAAATTGGTGCGTGCTCAGTCGCTCAGTTGCGTTAGACTCTTTGTGACCCCATGAACTGTTGCCCATCAGGCTCCTCTGTACACAGAATTTGCCAGGCCAAGAATACTGGAGTGGATTGCCATTCCCTACTCCAGGAGATCTTCCCAATCCAAGGATTGAAACTGCATTTCTAGCTTCTGCATTTGCAGGCAGATTGTTTATCTCTAGCACTGCCTGGGAAGCCCAAAATTGATGTGTTGTTTATAATTTACCATTTTATTATTTTTTGTTTGTTTAATGTTTTTGTTTCTCTATTTCTTCTTTCCAGATTTCTTTTGTTTTTTTGGATTGTATCTTAGCATTTCATTTTATTTATTATTTTCATTTTGACTGTGTCTGTTTGCTCTAGAGATTACAAAATGCGTTCTCAACTCTTCACAATCTGTTTAGAATATTATTAATTTAATTTGAATGTAGACGTCCTGTCCCTCTAATGTTCTTTAACCCCAAGTTTTTTTTGTTTTGTTTTGTTTTTCTTGGTCACATTTGCATGGCATGTAGGATCTTAGTTCCTCGACCAGGGATCAAAACTGTGTCCATATGTTAATGACTTCATCTGTCAATATTGTTGCTGCTATTATTTTTATATTATTTTGCTTTCAACTGTTAATAGGTTTAAAAGAACTTTTGGGGAGGGGAAGTATGGTATATGATATTTAGCCATATATCCACTTTTCCTGCTATTCTTTCTCTATTTCTAGAGAATTGAGCCAACAGAGAGTAAGTGGAGACTGACAATAGAACCTAAATTTCTGATGACCTTGACTGAGTTTGGAATATGGCTGTATTATCCTCTGGACTTTTCACAACTTTTTTCCCTTTAGTTGAAATCTGTTTTCAGTTTGATTTTCTGTCCTTTCTAATGGGAAGCAGCCTGGTTGACACAGGAGGAGGTTTTGGGGAAGGGTACTATGATAATTAGTTTTGGGGAGGAGGTACTATGATAATTCTTTGGTTGTGGTTTAAGTTGTAACAGGCTAATAAATCACAAAATTGTGGGTGTAATTCAACTTGATTTCAAATCCAAATGTAAATTTTTTCTAGTTTAATTTCATTTGTAGTTAAAGAAAATCACGATTAGAATATTTGTTGCTGTAGTCTCCTGTAATAAATCCCTTGAAATTCAATTCTACCTTTGAAGGTTTTTATGGATCTTGACATCATTATCCACTGAGACAGACAGTAGAATATTAATTAAATGCCAGCTTCACTACAGTGGTCCAGCATGATTTCCTAAAAGGGGCACGATGACTGTCCTTTTCTCTGCAGCTGATTTCACTTCTAAATAGCAGTCATATTGTTTGCTGGAGGATATGTTAATTGCTCATATGATGATGGTGGTGATAATGATGTACGATTATTACTTAGTGACTCATTGGCGCTGGTCCCATCTGTTAATATCTAGAGTTGTTTATCCCTCAATTTCAGGTAGATGAAAATGAACATGGATTTGTAGGTAGGTACCCATGACTGTTTAAGTGGCCGAGTTTAGAACAAAGTGGAAAACTCACTGTGGACTGAGAAATCACTTAAGATGAGTAATAATGATGAGGTCAAAATTAGTTTGTCATTTTGTATCAGTTGGAGATTATTTTCAAGTACACGTAACTGAAACTAGACTCCACTGGCTTAGGCAAATAGAAGGACAAGTATGATAGTTCATGATGTCATCAAAAGACCCAAGCTTCTGCTTACCCTCGTCTCTGCTGTTATTAGTCTGTAGGACTTTGGGGACAGGTATATAATTTATATGTAGAAAAAAAAATCACCCCTTTTAGAGTATAGTTCTATGAGTTTGGACAAACACATAGGGTCATGTATCCATCACCATAGCAAGATATGGAACAAGCTGAACATCTCCTACATTTTCTCTTGTGCCCCTTTAGAGTTAGCATCTCCTTTCACCCCCACCCTGACACCAGCGATCTATTTCCTGTCTCTACTATTTTATCTCTATAAGAATGCCATATAAATGAATGTATTCTTTCACTTGGGATAATGAATTAGAGCCTTACTCTGCTGTGTGTGTCAATATTTTTCCCTTTTAGAAAAATAAAGAAATATTTTTATGGATATCCCTTTTATGGATAGAGTTTGTTGATCCATTCACTAGTTGAAGCACACTTGGGTTGTCTCTAGCATTTGTTGATATGCTATCAACATCCGCATGCAGGCTTTTGTGTGACCAGTTTCATTTCCCTTGGGTACATACATAGTGGGATTGCTGGGTCATATGATGGGTATGTGTTCGGTGGTGGTGGTGATGGTTTAGTCACTAAGTCGTGTCTGACTCTTGCGAATCCATGAACTGTAGCCCACCAGGCAAGAATATTGGAGTGTGCTGCCATTTCCTTCTCCAGGGAATCTTCCCAACCCAGGGATCAAACCCTGGTCTTCTGCATTGCTGGCAGATTCTTTACTGACTGAACCACCAGGGAAGCTTTGGGTATGTATTTAGGTTTCTACAAAACTCCAGACTTGTTCTTCAAATGGCTGAAACATTTTCAGAATTAATGTTCGAGAGTTCTTGCTGATTTACCTCCTCACCATCACTTGGCCTCGTAGTTTCTTTCCAATCTTATATGGGTGTAACAGTATCTCCTGTTTAAAAACTTCTTTTTACAATTATTGTTTTGTATTTGGCTGCGTCAGGTCTTAGTTGCAGCATGCAGGGTCTTTGATGCACCACGCGGGATCTTTTGTTGCAGCGCACGGACTCTCTCTAGTTGTGAGTTGTGCATTGATTCTAGAATGCGGAGCTCAGTAGCTGTGATGCCTGGGATTAGTTGCTCTGCAGCATGTGGGATCTTAATTCCCTGACCAAAGATTAAATCCATGTACCCTACATTGCAAAAGATGCTAATTTTCCATCAAAATGTATCTTCCTTGGTGAAGTGTGTCCTCAAGACCCGTTATCCATTTTGTACTGAGTTGTTTTATTGAGACTTGAGAATCTTTTATGAAAATATGCATTTTGCAAATATTTTCATCTAGTCTTCTGTCTTCATTTTCTTACCACTGTCTTTCCGAGAGTTTAGGTGTAACATTTAATTTAGTTGGATGAAGTCCAGTTTCTCATTTTTTCCTTTCATGGTTTGTACTTTTTGCATCTTTTCCAGTAAGTCTTTGCCTTACTCAAGGTCACAAATATTTCCCCCATGTTTTCTTCTAGAAGTTTTATATATTTAGATTTTATGTTTAGAACTATGATTCAGTTTGAGATAAGTTTTTGTTGCATGGCGAGGCTTCAGTTGAGTCTTTTTTTTTTTTTTCCTTAATGTGAATGTCTAATAGTCCCAGTCCCATATGTTGAAAAATCTATCCTTTCTCCATTGTGTTCCCCTTGTTGAAAATCAATTAAGTTTGGGTCTGCTTCTGCATCCTCTTGCCTATTTCATCTATTTAAACATATAATTTTTTTCTAATGCTATGCTCTATTGATGACTGCAGGTTTATAGTGAGTCTTAAAGCTCTCCAATTTTGTACATATTTTCCAAAATAGTTTTGACTAATCCAGTTTCTTTGTCTTTCCATATTCATTTTAGAATCAGTGTTGATTATATATATATTAAAAAAGTGGGATTTTGATTGGGGTTGTAGAATTGGAATATGAGTTGGATTATTTGGAGAGGGAATAGACATTTTAATAGTATTCAAGAATACAGTGCATCTTTCCATCTATTTAGGTATTCTTTGTACATATTTTGTTAAGTTATATGTATTTCATTTGGGGGCACTATATTATTAATGACATGTTTATATTTTAATTTCTAATCATTCCTTGTTAGCATGTCAAAATACAATAAATTTTTTATGTTGACCTTGTTTCATGTGACTGTGGTAAGCTCACTTGTTAGTTCTAGTAATTTATATACTCTAAAGTTCATCGATTTAAAGTGTACAATTCAGTATTTTTAGAGTATTGACAGAGTCATGTAACCATCACCATAATCTAATTTTAGAACATTTTCATCACCTCCAATCAAGGTAGCTCTTTTTCCTTTGAATTTCTAGTCTAACTCCATTGATTAGAGACCATACTTTATATGATTTCAGTATTTTATATTTGTTGAGGTTCTTTTTATGATCAACTTTGGTTAACGTTTTATGTGCATTTAAATACTGGAGAAGCAAATGGCAACCCACTCCAGTACTATTGCCTGGAAAATCCCATGGACGGAGGAGCCTGGTAGGCTACAGTGCATGCGGTCACAATTGGTTAATGCTTTCTGTGCATGTACAGGGATATAATTTCTCTGTTGTCAAGTGGAGTGTTTTATAAATGTCATTATACACCCCAGCAACGTACGTTGATAGATCTGTTGGTGTTGGTCAGGTCTGTATCCTTAGTGATTTTCTGTCTACTTATTTTATTGATTACTGAGAGAGGAGTCTCCAGATATAACTGAAGGTTTACCTCTTTCTTCTTTCACTTACACCAGTTTTTGCATCAGGTATTTTGTAGTTCTTTTGTCCATTGAATGCACATTTAGAGTTGTTATGTGTTGTTGTTGAATTCATCCCTTTGTAAGGTAATGACTCTCTTTATCCCTGATAAAATCCCCTGTTCTGAAATCTACTTTGTCTGATAATACAGCCACTTCAGTGTTCTTTTGTCTAGTGTTTGCAAGATATATCTTTTCTGTCTAATTTTTAACCTTCCTGTGTATTTATATTTAAAATATGTTTCTTATAGACAGTATATTTTTTGGTCTTTCTATTTTATCCAGTCTGAGAATCTTTGTCTTTTATTTGGTGTTTTTGGATCAACTAGATTCAATGTGGTGACTGAATAAAATCTACTCTCCTTGCCAGTTCTTTTCTTTATTTTGCTAGTTCTTTTCTATTTGTTTCATTCGTCCTTCCTTATCTTTCTATCCCTCATTTTTGGTCTGCTTCTGGATGAATTCAGAATTTACTATGATTCTATTTTGTGTATTATTGGAGTGTGTGTATAGTCACTCAGTTGTGTCCAACTCTTTGTGACCACATGGGCTGTACTGCGCCAGCCTCCTCTGTCCATGGAATTCTCCAGGTGAGAATACTGGAGTGGGCTGTTATTCCCTTCTCCAGGGGATGTTCCCAACCCAGGGAATGAACCTGAGTCTCCTGCTTTGCAGGCAAATTCTTTACCATCTGAGCCACTAGGAAAGCCCTTATGTATTATTATTAGCTTATTATTTGTACCTCTATAAAAATTTTTTTCTGGTGATTGTCCTAAGGTTTATTGCATTTTCTCCCAATGGTTATCAAAGGATATATTTCTTTAATAGGTTACATGCTACTGTTAACTTAAAAAAAAGCACAATGTGAGAGTTGTGAGTCAAGTTTCATTTGGGTGCAAAATGAAACTTGGTGCAAAACCCAAGTTTCAATGGGTGCAGCCTGGGAGACAGCACCTCAGATAACTCTGAGAACCTTCCCCAAAGAGGCCAGTATATATGTGATTTTGGTGAAGTGGGAATACATGCAATCAAGCACATATTTTTCCAGAAGATTTCTGCTAGTCTCATGAAGCTTTTGCTAGTCATGAGGAACAATTGTCACCATGAAGGATTTTAACGCTTTTCTAAATATGAGGAGATGTAAGAATTGGGCTCATAGAATCTGCTCCTGAAAATATCTAACTATCTGAAGACCTGTCCTGCCAGATTTCCCAGAGCACAATGTGCCTCATTTCTGCTCTTCACCCTGAACTCCTTTCAGGGGCTGTTGAAGGTCAACAGCTGCAGCAGCACATGACTTAATCCTATGGAGACAGATGGCAAGTGCCAATTTGTAGTTGACACTACCTTCCAATCATATTATACCACTGTGTGCAGGGCAGGCCCTTCGCAACTGTATGTTCCCACTTCTTCCCTCCCTTCTTCTGTGGTACTTCTCATACATCCTGCTTTTACACATGCTATCAACCTACAGCATGTTCTACTCTTTTTTTGACAATTCAAGTTTTACAGCAATTAAAAATAAGAAAAATAGTCTTTCCTATTTAAGACTATTGTAACCATTTCTGGATATCTTGAGGGCTTCCCTGGTGGCTCAGCTGGTAAAGAATCTACCTGCAATGTGGGAGACCTGGTTTTGATCCTCTAGGTGCATCCAACTCACTTTTTTAAAATGCAAAATTCAATGACTTTTAATATAAAACCATGATTTGTCCAACCATCCCTGCTTTCTAATTTCAGGAGAGTTTTATTATCTCACAAAAGAAGCTCTATACCCAGGATAAGTCACTCCTCACTCCCCTATTCTCAGTCTCTTCTTTCATTTTGAAAAATATTATTATTAGATACAGAATTTTGAGTCACAGCTTTCCTCTTCCTACCATCCCAACTTCAGATATTTCACTTTATTGTCTTTTGACTCACATACTTTATGATAAGAAGGTTAATGTAATTCTTGTCTTTGCTCCTATGTATGTAATGTATATTTTTCTCTTATTTCTCTTCTGATGTCATGTGTCTAGGGGTGTGTGGTTTGTGTGTATGGTGTGTTTATCTGGTGTGTGAGGTGTGTGTGCATGTGTGTGTACATGTGGCATGAGGAGTATGCACACGCATATTTGTGTTCTGTATGTGCGTACACGTGTGCATACGTGCACATGTATCTTCGTGTTGTGTGTGTGTGGCATGATGAATGCGCACATGAATATGTATGTTGTGTGTGTGCATGTGTGTGCATTTGTGTGGTCTGTTTGGGATTTATCTTTTTTGGGGACTGTCTGCACTTCTTTGTGGTTAAATGTACCCCATTATTTTCCAACATTCTTAGTTATTTGCTCTTCAAATATATTTTGTTGTCACAGTTTCTAACTTCTATGTCTGGAATTTTAGTATACACATATGAGAATATTGTGACACTGTTCCTTCATGCTCTGGTTTTTAGAAGTTCCTTTTTTCACTTTGTGGTTTAGCTTGGATAATTTTAATCGACCCATCACAGGGTTCACTGATTCCTTCTCTGCCTGTATTGCATCTACTTATGAGCTCCCAGAAGGAGTGTTTGATTTGTTATACGCTTTATTTTTAGTGGCAGCATTTCCATTGATTCCTTCCTATAATTTTCATCTCTCTGTAGAATTTCCCCCTCTGTACATGAATACTGTCACACTTTCCCACTAAAGCATTTAACATATTAGTCACAGCTATTATTTAAAACTTTCTGATATAGTTTTTTTTAATCTCTAGACGTGGTTTTCCCTGCTTTTTTGTGTGTCATACTTTTAGAATAAATGCTGGGCATCAGGTGTAACGCAGTGAGGACTGAAGTCAACAGTACTGCTGCTGGGAAAAGAGTACAACAGCTCTTGTCTGCTGGGCATTAATGTGTGTGTGTGCTGTAGTGTACGCGTGTACTTATGCATGCATACAATGCATGCACGAGCACATGTTTGCGTGTGCACATGTATGTTCATAATATAGACACATGCGAACACATATATGCACACATACACGTGAGCATGTATGTGTGTGTGTGCACATGTTCACATGCATGTGTGTATGTGTGTATGTGCATGCATGAGTACAGGTTTGCTTGTGTGTGCATGCACACACATTCATGTATATGTGTGCATGTGCATGTACACACATATGTATATGCATGTGTGCACATGACTGTTTCATGAGCACATGTTTGCGTGTGCACATGTATGTTCATAATATAGACACATGCGAACACATATATGCACACATACACGTGAGCATGTATGTGTGTGTCTGCACATGTTCACATGCATGTGTGTATGTATGTATGTGCATGCATGAGTACAGGTTTGCTTGTGTGTGCATGCACACACATTCATGTATATGTGTGGATGTGCATGTACACACATATGTATATGCATGTGTGCACATGACTGCATGTATGTGCATGTTAAATCAGTCTGGTGGGGAGTGCAGCTGGCTTGGGTTCTGTAGCCATGGATGCCGTCAGCCCTGCACTGGCTCAGTCTCCTCTGGCATAACCTTGCACTTGGGGTGGGGTTGGTTCAGCAGAGGGAGTTCCTCACTGTTCCTGCTCCACTTTCAGTTCCAGGCCTTTTTCCTCAGCCAGAACAGCTCCCCATGCTCTCTCTTCTCCTGTTCTGAGGATGCTGAGTCCAGCTGGCCTGGAAGTGTGGTGGTGGGAAGTCCATTTCCCTGGTCAGCCTCAGGCTCAGGTTGCCCAAGTCCCTGCATTGTGGGCAGATGTCCTCAGTGACTCTGCCCCTCTTTGGGTACAAGGGGACCTTTCTGCCCCTCTCTGGGGACAGAGAGTGGTGTCTCGCCTTCCTCCAGCCATGGAGGTTCTTCCCAGTACCCTGGGGTGCAGTGGCAGCTGTCCTTCTCCAGCAATGTCGGGATTTTGGTCCCTGGGGGAGAAGGTCCAGGCAGGTGTCATGCCTGCGGCAGGGTGGCCACTCACTTCTCCTGTGAACCCCGCTGAGAGGCTGCCTCCCAGCTCGCACTGCCAACATCTTCTTAGCACCTGCTGATCATGGAGAAGGGCCTGGGCTGGGGTGTGAACGCCCCTCTGTCTGCAGCAACAAGGGGCCTTATGCTCTCATCTAGCTCACACCCGCCTTTCCATATTCACTGCAGTTATTTTGCTGAATTCTCCTTACCTGTGTGGGCCCCATTTCCTCATGCCCCCTCTCATGTGAGCCAAGACTCATGCACACCTCTCCTAAGAGGGGTCTGTCTTCCTCACATTTCAGGCCTGGTGGGCACCCTGACCTCTGCGTGCTAGTGGACTCAAGAAATTCTCACTTTTGTAGAAGTGGAGGCTGCTCTTGTGGTAAAGGGGGTAGTGCTCTTTCCAGCCTTCCATGTCCTTGGAGAAAAAGTTTGGGTTTCCATGCTCATGATCACAGAACAGCTGCTCCGTCTCGTCTCATCACTTCTCTGCTTGGGCCAGAGAAAAGGTAAAGTTCAGCAGGCTTTAGGAAGAGCAAAGGTCAAGAGTGTTTTCTTGGAAGGCTGTGCCACAAGCAACTGCCTATGTCTCACTGTGTGTGGTCCCCTGGTCACCCCAGCTGAAAGGAAAGTGACTGTTTTTAACTGAGTTACAAGCATACTAATGCACTTATTATTATTTTTTGGCCATGCAGGATCTTAGTTTCCCAACCAGACACTGAACCCAAGTCCCTGCAGTAGAAGCACAGAGTCTTAACCGTTGGGCCACCAGTGAAACAGCCCCCCGCCCCCCTGCCCCCCGTCCCTCTTATACACATCTCGCCCCCCTGCCCCCCGTCCCCGCCCCATGCACTTGGGATTCTGCCTGCAGAGAAGGGAGAGACTGGATTTGGGGTAGGCAGTTAGCGATGTCTTCTAGGCAGTCTTCTTAAAACCCTCCTCCCCAAAGTCAACAATTTCTTAAGCTCTAACCCTCCCCTCTTCTTTGGAAATTGGATGAAAGCTATGGAACACTCTACCCTCAAAAGTTCATGTGTTTGCATTCAAACAGAATTGTGCATGTGACTTCAGGGTGTTCAGTGACTCTATGAGGCTCTGCCTGCATGTCCGGACCTCCGGGACTGTCACGCCTGAGGCTTAGTCTTTTTCTTAAAAAAGTTTAAATTGGAGGATAATTGCTTTACTGTATTGCATTGGTGTCTGCCATACAACACAAATCCGCCATAATTATATATACATATCTCCTCCCTCTCGAGCTTCCCTCCCACCCCGTCCCCCATCTCACCCCTCTAGGTCATCACAGAGCACTGAGCTGAACTCCCTGAGTTATACAGCAGCTTCCCACTAGCCATCTGTTTTACACGTGGTAGTCTATTATGTCAGCTCTAATCTCTCAATTTGTTCTACCTTCCTCTTTCCCTGTTGTTTTCACAAGTCCATTCTCTCTGTCTCTCCATTCCTTCCTCCAAAATAGGTTTGTCCGTACCATTTTTCTAGACTCATATATATGCAGTAATATACGGTATTTGTTTTTCTCTTTCGGACATACTTCACTCTGTATGACAGGCTCTAAGTTCATCTGCCTCTGATGGTCAATCTTATTCTTGGTTGCCCAGAAGCAGAGCCTGGGGTTGGCAATGTGTTTGTATAGTTTTCTTGGAAGTTGAATCCAGGCATGAAGGTATTTACAGGGAAATAAAACAGGCTGGCGAGAAAGTCAATTCAAGGGGTTGTTTTGGGGTTGCCAACCCTGGAGTCGAAGAGGAGGAGGTGTTTATCTGCTGGGTCTTGAGCCCACTGGACAGGGCTGCTCCCTGTCAGTGAGCACCCCAGTTCTGGGTACTGATGCATGTGGCCACATGGCCCCCCCACCCCCACATCTCATCTGTCAAGTGGGAGGGGCTCCAGGAGGGCAAAGGCACGCTGTGGGGAGGGAGGCTGGCAGGGGCTGCTATCAGGAAGATCATCCCAGTGCGCGGGACTAAGGAGTGAGGCTGACAGGACCAGCAGTGATGAGCAGGAGGGCCTGGGATGCCAGCAGCCAAGCTCCACCTCTCTCTCCGTCCCCCCTCCCCTCCTGCCCCTTCCTTCCTGTGCCTACAGGTCACTGAAGGACAAACGACTGCAGCTTCTCAGATCCGTCCCTTTCGCCAGGACTCTTGATCACAAGGGACAGAAGCCAAGCTCAAACTTCCTCCAGGGAAACGTGAATTGATTGGTGCCTCTCGGCGAAAACTGGCTCTAGCATTGCAGATCCAGGAGCTCGGCAGATACCATCGAATCTCTTAGTTCAGTCTGTCCATTCTTCCCACCATAGTAACTCTTTATAGTGTAAAAGCGGGTATGAGCAGCCTTAAGATCCTTCTGGGTTATAGCAGCTCCAGTAGGGGTCGGGGCGGAGAAGGCAATGGCACCCCACTCCAGTACTCTTGCCTGGAAAATCCCATGGACAGAGGAGCCTGGTAGGCTGCAGTCCATGGGGTCACTGAGAGTTGGACACGAATCAGTGACTTCACTTTCACTTTTCACTTTCATGCACTGGAGAAGGAAATGGCAACCCACTCCAGTGTTCTTGCATGGAGAATCCCAGGGACGAGGGAGCCTGGTGGGCTGCCGTCTATGGGGTCGCACAGAGTCGGACACGACTGAAGCGACTTAGCAGCAGCAGCAGCAGCAGGGCTGGGGGGCCTCTTCTCTTCCAAGGTGCTGCTCTGGGAAGATTAGAGCCTAGCAGTAGGATGCATGACCATCACAGGCCTGGAGCACAGAGGTGCTGCGGGGGGTTCCCACCCTCCCCTGGCCACCTGCCCTCCCGACAGAAGCACCTGATGGAGGTGCTGATGGAGGACGCACCCTCCAAAGGAAGACCACTTACTTGTAGCCACAGAAGGGGAAGGGGAAGCCTGGGCTGGCAGAAACAACACAGGTCCTTGGTACACCCCAGGCTACTTCCAGAATGTCTTTCCAGAATGTTCTTCCTTCCCTTGTCCCTCAAGAGAGAGAATTCCCCAACTCCCTCCCACCATTTCTGCAGTGCATTCATCTCTAAAGCTCTATGTTGATTTCTATGGTGTCTGTGTGTTGCTTGTACCCCTAACACTGGCTGGGGGCATCATAGTTCTTCCTGGGGCAGCATCTCCACGGAACCCAGTGGGACAGGGTCACTGCCCAGGCAGCTCTTTACAAATGTGATGGTGTGTTGAAGGCTGTGTGGGCGGGGAGGTGTGGCTGAGGGAGAGAAGAACCAGGCACTGAGAATTCATCACCCTGCCAGCGGCTGGGCAGCTCTACAGGGCTCTTCATGAGCTCCACGCTGTCCTCCAGCTCAGCTGGAGGACACATATCCAGCTGTGGGTGAATAATCCAGTTAAGCCCCTATTTTCAGTCGACTTTACACTTTGTTTCATCCCTGTAAAACTGTATTGAATAGAGCCTAATTGGAATTTAAGCTTCCTTTGATTTGTTTCAGCTTTATCACAGTATAATTGACAAAATTGTAATATATTTAAGGTGTGCGATGTGATGATTTGATATACATGTACACTGTGAAAGGACTCCCACAGCAGAGCTAATTAACACATCTGTCACCTCACATCTCACATATTTATCTTTTTTGGGGGGTGAGAACGTAAATTCTACTCTCTTAGAAATGTTAATTACACCATATAGTCTTATCCACTAGAGTCACCATATTATATATTAGATCCTCATCTTATAATTGAAGGTTTACATTCTTCACAGGGATGGGATTCCAGACCCACACTCCATCAGTATCTTTTCCAAAATACCCCCACCATGGGAAAGGACGCTCTACACGAAGATGGGCTCATCTCAACACCTGAAAAGGAACCAAGAAAGGTAAGAGATGTGAATGAGCACAAACCTGCTATCTGGAATTGAGATGAGAAGCAAGTCCATGGGGAGTGAGGGCAGGTTCCGCTGACTTTGATTTCTACCCAGCCTTTATTGCTGTTATTGTACTGAGACGCCTCCTGTTATCTGATGGTCATTTTAAAAAAATGTTTATTGGAGTGTAGGTGGCTCACAATGTTGTGTTGATTTCTGCAAAGTAAATCAGTTGTACATATCCACATATCCACTCTTCTTTAGATTCTTTCCCCATGTAGGTCATCACAGAGTATTGAGTAGAGTTCCTTGTGCTATACGGTAGGTCCTTATTGGTTATCTGTTTTATATACAGTAGTGTATATATGTCAGTCCCAGTCTCCCAATTCATCCCTCCCCCTTTCTACCCAGTAACCATAAGGTTGTTGTCTACATCTGACACTCTATTTCTATTTTGTAAATATGTTCATTTGTACCATTTTTTTAGGTTCCACATGTAAGTAATATCATAGGATATATGTCTGACTTTCTTCACTCAGTATCACAATCTCTGGGTCGATGGTGATTTTTATGGTTAAAAAAAGAACACAGCCAGCGTGGTTCAGTCTCAGTGATGGGACAGGTCCATCTAATCAGTGATCTGTCTAATGTTTCGTAAATTAAGAAGTGGACTAAGGAAAGCCTGCATTGGCTTCCCCTCCTCTTGCATCTTTCTCTTTCTTCCAGAGGGGGGCGGTGGGAGGGAGAGAAAGCAAATGAAATGCAGAGATAAAGGCTGTAAGTTTCCGCTGAGGCCATCAGCCTAGGCTACGGGATAAAGGTGCAGTTACGACAGTGGAATCTGCCATTTTTTTCAAGTGAGAAGAGATGGAGAAATGTGTGCAGGAATTTTCTGGAACCCTGCTGCCGCTATGCAAGGAAGTTCAGGCTATCAGATCAACTGAGAGGTTGTGGGCTACAGGAGGTGGAGGTGAAGTCGCTCAGTCGTGTCCGACTCTTTGCGACCCTGTGGACTGTAACCTACTGGGCTTCTCTATCCATGGGATTCTCCAGGCAAGGATACTGGAGTGGATTGCCATTTCCTTCTCCAGGGGATCACAGGCGCAAGTTAAAAATAATCACTTCACAGTTTTGACATCACTTTTTTTGTTCTCCCCCATGGAGACTGGAGGTCATTTTCTTATCCTCTTTAGGAAGTACTTGGACTCTGTTCCCATTTAAAGTCAGGACGAAGGAGCTAATAATACTAGTTAACATTTAATGAGTGTTATTTTCTACTTTATAATAATAATCACAGCTAACATTTATTGAGTGATATATATATTTTTTTTGCTTGCAAAAAACAGCGAGCATTTATGGAGTGCTACGTATTTTCCAAGCAGTGCTTTGAAAGCCTTATATGTATGATCTCATTTCTTGTTACAGCTTTTTGGAGCTGAAACTATTACCTCCATTTTACAGATGAGGAATTTGAAACAGAGGGCTTCAGTAACTTGCCTAAGAACACACAGCTAGTTAAATGTTGGAGAGGGTACAGGGAGATAAGTATTAGTTAATTAAGTGTGTGTTAGTTAGAGGCATCCCTGATGGCTCAGACAGTAAATAATCTGCCTGGAACGCATGAGACAATGGTTGGTATTTGTGTGGGTTAACTGTGTTACTTAATGGTGTGTGTGTGTGGACATGTATGCAACATAGATTAAAGTTTTAGTTTCTAGTAAAGTTAGATGAGGCTGGCTAAGGGTCCCTGGATGCTGTGGCTGAGGGGGTGATGTGGGGTTTGGTGTAATGGCTTAGTGCACCTTGTAAACAGTTTCATTCATCTCTGAAAAGGTTAAAGAGAAAAGTGGCCAGCATCCTGTGGAGGGCATGTGCTGGGGAATGGGTGTGGGTGTTTTTTTTTTTTTTTTTCTATCCCTAGATCACCTTACTTTTTTCTTTGGGCAAAGAAGACTCAGCTCTAAACAGAGTTTATTGTCTGTTGTACGTTTTGTATTTATTAATAATTACACTGACTTTGAAGGTGTTAAGGGAAGGCAGCTAAGGCATGTCCACACCCTGGCTCTGTCTGCTCTGCTTCAGAACCGCAGATCCTGAAAATAATTCCCACTTCTTAACAGACCGGTGTTAGGACCCAGGAAGGATCCAGCAGCCGCGGGATATAAACAGAGGAGCGGAGCTGAACAAAGTTTGAGGAGAGAGCCTTACATCACTCACTCTCTCCACCCGGACCGCCGCCGTGCCGGGGGACAGACGGAGGTGTAAGCCTGAGTCACACCAGAAGAACTTAGGCAGCGACGCGCCGGCCGGAGAGCCCCGGGAGCTCCAGACGCAATTCCTCCCGCTTCCAGGAAAAAAGCAATGTCCAACTCCGGACCTGAATGGAGACAAATGACGGCTCTTGACAGAAAAAGAAAACCGTGAGGGACCCGCGATTGCCCCCTGAGCCTCGCCGCTGCAGTCCCAGCCCTGGATCGCGTCTCAGGAGTTTGGATCGGAAGCTGTTTCTCCTCCCCTCATCCCAGGGCCGGTTGGTCGCTCCAATGTGTTTATTGATCACCAAAGACTCTCAAGTTTGGAGACCGGCAAGAAACACCCATTAACTCTCCACGACTCTGCCTTCACTCTGCAGTTCACAAAACTCTAGCTAAACAGATGGTGTTCTTCTTTCTGGAACCTGTGACAATGTCCCTTTCCCAAAGAAGTGAAAGTTAAAGGCAATTCTTTGTCACAGACCCTCAGGAATTCCACTTGGATCATATTTTCACCTCTGAAAAAACCATGAAGAAGCTGCTGCCTCTTTGCTGCTGGCACTCCTGGCTGCTGTTATTTTATTGTGATTTTCAGGTAATGTCCCCAGGCGGTGCTCGCCAAGATGGGAACAGATTTCTGCTGGGAGGTTCCTTGTGTCTTACAGTGTGATGTTTTGTGTGCAGGTGCACGGGGCCCATGCCAGATCACAAGTCCATCCAGGTAAGGCAGCTTCCCTCATCTTCTGCTCACTTCCTGTTCTCCCTGCCCAGTCTGGGGTCTGGAGGCAGTTTGCTTGTCTGTGAGGCTGTTGGGGAAGGAGTACTTCTTGGACTCTGCTGGCCCCACCAGCTGTCCTGACATCTTCTCCCCTGGGTCACTCATCATCCTCCACCTCTGACTTGGAGAAGCAGGTCTCTGTGCCCTGAGCCTCTCGCTTTGGGGCATCTGAACACTTGTGACTCAGGAAACGGGATGTTCGCAGGTGAAGCATCTTCTGTCCTTGACTCCCATCGTGCGTCTCCAGCACAGATTCACTTGAGCTGCCTTAGAGCAGCTTTTGTCCGCATCCTTTTGTCCCTGCCGTCTTTTGTCCTCATCTCTCCGATGGGAGCTTGACTGCTCCAGCCCCTCTGAGGAAACCCCTCGCCCACCCCTGGCTTTCCCTTTGCCATCGTGAGTCCTGTCTGGATGTATCACTGTGAAGCTTTCCTTGGGGAGGACGGAAGAAGCGAGAAACTTTTCCTTGCTCCTTCCCAGAGAAGGAGGCCTGTGGGACCACGGTGGGAGTGCACTTACTGGCCCCTGTTCCCAGTTGCTGCTTGGCTGGTACATGCATGGTGGAGGGGACCTCGCACTCACATCCCCAGGTCTTTGCCTGGGAGCTATGAGAGCAACGCTGACCTGGGGGTGCGCGTGCCTCTGGCCGTGATTATTGTCCAGAGCAGCCCTGCTGCCTCCACAACCCACCAGAGATGGTGCGCGCAGCATCCCCACGGTGTGACTCCAGGTCCCAGGAGATGGACCCCGGACTGGTGGGAGCACCAGCGTGGTGCTGGGTGAAGGTGGACGTGGGGTGGGGGTCTGTCCCCGTTGGAGTGACGCGGCCCCCACGGTGGGCGCTGGGGCACCCTGTCATCTCCCTGCCTTTACCTGCAGGTCTCCCAGGGCTTGCCGCTTCTTCTTTTTATTTATTTTTTAACAAAAGTTTATCCTTAAATGACAACACTTCCTCCTAGCTATAGGTGGCAACAGGCATTATGGCAGGGAATCCAGATGTTTAAGCAGAAATGGCACTAAGGATCGTCATTGCCTCAGGCACCAGGGCCAGCAGATTTTTCGCCAGATTTCTCTATTCCACCTGTGGCCAGGGGCGTTTCCCTGGCAGCCTTCGCTTTTAGTTCCTCGGGTTTCTTCTGCTCCTCCTCCTGTTTCCGCTTGGATGTCTTCTCTTCCTCATCCGTTTCTTAGGCTTCTTCTTGGGCTGCTTCAGGGGCTTCTTCTTGCCACCTTTGCAGCTCAACATAACACCTGCCGCCCTTTCCCAGACCCTTCCAGGTTGTGCTGCTGTTTCTTTTTATCTGCACGTTCAAGTTCAATCTTCTGTTGAAAAGGATGTGAAGGTGGTAAATTTTCGCCAGCTCCCCTTTCCTTGGCCAAAATGCTGAACGATTTGGGGATAAATAAATCATCTAGCGTCACACTGGAGGAAGGCTGTGTAAGCCCTACCGCTAACCCAGGCCTCATAGCGCGCGCTGATTTCCCAGGAGAGATGAGGGGAGGGGTCTGGCCAGGAACATCAGGCAGAGTGAACAAAGCGGTCCTGAGACCCCAGCCCCGTCAGGGAGGAAAGAGAGCTGCAGGGAGGTTCCCACATTTTGCCTTTGGCCACATCTCCCCACATCCACTCGCATCCTAGGCTCTCAGCTTCAAGGAGAGGCTTGAACCCGGCCTTGGTTTCATAGCGAGACTGTTGCTCTCACATCCTAATTTAGTGTAGAAGATGTTTTTCTGTTGATCAACTAAGTACCTTAGAGAAATCATACTAATACTGACGATCACAGACATGTTACTAAAAAGAAGCAATAGACAATGAAACCTGGGTGGGGAGAGTTCAAGTTCAAAACCTCGGATTTCTGACACATACATGTACACACACACACACACACACACCAGGCCTTGTTTTAAACAACTGGGATATGGTACAAACAGAAGAGTCTTTGCACTCAAATCACAAAGAGTCTGATAGAGGAGACAGACAACAAATATACTAAAAACCAAAAACTTTCAAATTATAGTGTGAGTGCCAGGGGAAGACAAACAAGGGGGTTGGTAGAAAGAGTGGATGGTGGATGATAAAAGGTGATCACGGCAGGCCTCTCAGAGGGTGTGCCCCATAGACCGAGGCTTGAAAGACAGAGCTGGTTATGCACAGCAAGAGAGCAAGCCGACTTCTGGGCAGGGGCGACAGTAGGGAGTCCTGCTGTGGAATGAACTCAGTGCGTCATGGGCCAAACAGGAGGGGACCACGGTTGGCATGGGATTGGCAGGGACCAGTTTTCCTCTGTGTGGTGTAGATTTCTGTCCAGTGAAGTCAGTGGAACCCTGGAGACATATTTCCCTCCACACATTCAAGGGGTGAGGGCTTCCCTCTACTGACACAGAGAGTAAGTAACAGGGAAAGGATGGAATAGAAAAATCTGGAAGAAAAACTGAAAAGGAAAAACGAAAGCTTTTATTAACTTTCTATCCAAATATTGATACTCCTCCCTCCCTCCCCCTCTCACCAAACTGGATCAACAAAACATTAAATATGGATGAGAAATTATTCCTGAAGAACTGATTTTTTAAAAATGTGTTTTATTGACATATGGTTGATTTGCTGTGTCATGTTAATTTCTGCTGTACTTGAAAGTGATTCAGTTATACATACGTATATGTGTGTGTGTATATATATATATATATTTATCATACTCTTTTCCATTATGGTTTATCACGGAATACTGAATATAGTTTCCTGTGGATCTTGTTGTTTATCCATTGTATATGTAACAGTTTGGATCTCCTAACCCCCAACTCCCAATCCATCCCTTCCCTCACTCCCCCGCCTTGAAAATCACAAGTCTGATCTCTATGTCTGTGAGTCTGTTTCATAGGTAAGTTCATGTGTGTCATATTTTAGATTCCACTTGTAAGTGATATCATATGGTATTTGTCTTTCTCTGTCTGACTTACTTCATGTAGTATGAGAGTCTCTTTTTGCATCCATGTTGCTGCAAATGCCATTATTTTGCTCTTTTTCATGACTGAATAACATTCCACTGTTTGCATACGCCACAATTTCTTTTTCCATTCATCTGTCAATAGACATTTAGGTTATTTCCATGTCTTGGCTATTGTAAGTAGTGCTGCTGTGAAATAAGGGTGCATTCGTCTTTTTGAATTTGAGTTTTCTCTGGATAAATATCCAGGAGAGGTATTTCAGGATGGTATGTTACCTCTGTTTTTAGTTTTTGGAGGAACCTCATGCTATTCTCCATAGTGGCTGCACCAACTTACATTCCCACCAACAGTGTAGGAGGGTTCCCTTTTCTCCACACCCTCACCAGCATTTATTTAGTTGTAGACCTTTTGATGATGGCCATTCTGACTGGTGTGAGTTTTGCAGTTTTGATTTGCATTTCTCTGATGTTAGTATCTTTTCCTTTGCCTGTTGGCTATGTGTATGTCTGAAGAACTGCTTTATAGTTGTGACCTAGGCTGGAAGTCGGCCTCTCTCAGTTTGTTTTTTAGGGCTGGGGGATGTTTTGAAGACCCTGTATGAACCATGTTACCCCTCAGCTGTTGTCTTGTCTAAGTAGACATTTAGTCTGTTTAGTTTTCTTAGGTGAAAACCAGGGTGACTGTACAACCTGAAGATTCCATATCACCTTCTTTTTGGGAAAATAGCTGAAGTGTCTAATTCACAAAAGAATGAGACCCTTTTCTTCTGACACTTTTAGGGTCATGGATTGTTTACTCTTTAGGTTGTAAAAGGAAATCTATGTGTTCAATTCAGTTCCTTGATATGTCTTATTCATGCCACATAATGTTTTAATTAAGAAAAAAACCTAAATTGTTGACATTATCATGTGGAGAGATTTCAAATTAAAAAAAAGTGTATTTCTGACTTAAAAAATATTTATATAGTATTTATATATTTGGCTGTTGTGTGTCTTAGTTGTGGCGTGCAGGATCTTTAGCTATGGCATGCAAACCCTTTGTTGTGGCCTGTGAGATCTAGTTCCCCAACCAGGAATTGAACCTGGACCCTCCGCATTTGGAGTGTGGAATCTTAGCCACTGGACCACCAGGGAAGTCCCTCTGACTTCTTTTTGAAAGTGGCAGACCTGGCAATACTGGGCATATCCTCCTACAGAGGTGGGATCATTGGCTTGGGAAGAAGTCACTTTCTTTGGACAGGACACTCATTTTCTTCCCCGCCCAGCCTCCACCGCCCTGAGACCTGGGAGTGAGAAACTCGGGGGCGGTCCAGGTGTTTGTTCCCAGCACCTTTTCTGATCACCTGTGCCTTCCAAGTTTGAAGCCACAGTGAACATCATCCCTGGCCTCCCTGCAGGTAACTCTTCATGCCCCTGGCCCTCATGGATATTTCAGTTTGCACCTCCTTCATGACTTACTGGACAAACTCAGTGTTGATATTTACATCTGGGCCATTTGGTGGGTAGCATGCAGGCCCTCTCCTGATCACAGACCCCCTCACCCAATCACTGATACTTCCCATCACTGGGCACTGGCTGGCAGGCAGGTTGGGGGGGCATCTTTCTATGTGAACAAGACACGATCCCTTGATTTTATGAGCCTTCCTGCCCAGGATGGACATGGCCATTTCTCAGTGGAGCTGTTAGGGAAAGAAATTTATTACCCACAGGCTTTACTTTATGAAGACGATGATTCTGAAGATATAACATCTATTCTTTGCTCAACAGATGTTATTTCCTTTTCCTATTTTTTTCCCCCAGATGAGCTGAATACCAAGTCAATGATGTCTTCTCCTCCTCAAAATTAATATGCCAGATTTTAGAAAAAAAAAAATCATGGTAGAAATGAAGATGAATATTTTTGATTTTTGCATTTCATATTCTTACTGTTGAGGTCCTGGAATAGAACCACTCATTTCCCAGAGGCCATCAAGTCCCTAACAGGTACAAGAGAGTTAGGTGTGCACACAGCTACCTCTCTTTGGCCCCTATTGTAGAACTAGCTAGGTTCTTGGCTTCCATTTTTGATGCATGTACATAACCCTGACGGGACAGCCTCACAGATGCAAACTGAAAAAAGAACCCGATGATCTGGACCTGGGCACATGTTTTGGCATCCTGGTAGAAATTCAGATGTTAGATGGAGTGCTTCAGTTTTCTCTGAAAATTTCATGTGAACATTATCTATGGTCATTTTAATTGTGAAAGCAAGACTTAAATGGTTGTTAAAATGCAGGTCCTAATCATTCAGTTGCTTCCCTGGTGGCTCAGAGGTTAAAGCGTCTGCCTCCAATGCGGGAGACCCAGGTTTGATCCCTGAGTTGGAAAGATTCCCTGGAGAAGGCAATGGCACCCCACTCCAGTATTCGTGCCTGGAGAATCCCATGGACGGAGAAGCCTGGTAGGCTATAGTCCACGAGGTCGCAAAGAGTCAGACATGACTGAGTGACTTCACTATGCTGCTGCTGCTAAGTCGCTTCAGTCGTGTCCGACTCTGTGCGACCCCATAGAAGGCAGCCCGTCCCTGGGATTCTCCAGGCAAGAACACTGGAGTGGGTTGCCATTTCCTTCTCCAATGCATGAAAGTGAAAAGTGAAAGTGAAGTCGCTCAGTCGTGTCCAACTCTTAGCGACCCCATGGACTGCAGTGGGCTTCCCTGGTGGCTCAGAGGTTAAAGCGTCTGCCTCCAATGCGGGAGACCCAGGTTTGATCCCTGAGTTGGAAAGATTCCCTGGAGAAGGCAATGGCACCCCACTCCAGTATTCGTGCCTGGAGAATCCCATGGACGGAGAAGCCTGGTAGGCTATAGTCCACGAGGTCGCAAAGAGTCAGACATGACTGAGTGACTTCACTATGCTGCTGCTGCTAAGTCGCTTCAGTCGTGTCCGACTCTGTGCGACCCCATAGAAGGCAGCCCGTCCCTGGGATTCTCCAGGCAAGAACACTGGAGTGGGTTGCCATTTCCTTCTCCAATGCATGAAAGTGAAAAGTGAAAGTGAAGTCGCTCAGTCGTGTCCAACTCTTAGCGACCCCATGGACTGCAGCCTTCCAGGCTCCTCCATCCATGGGATTTTCCAGGCAAGAGTACTGGAGTGGGGTGCCATTGCCTTCTCCAATATACAGTCAATAAAACAGAAATGAAAATCTCTCATCTTATACCTCATTTCTCAATTTTGTTACCCCAAACTAATCTTCTCAGTTTCTAGAGTACACAGCCAAGCAGCCCCTCTTTCTCTTTTCCCTGCCCTCTGAAACACTGTATTTTACACAAAATAGTTCACAATATACATATTTTTCTCACTTTGATTTTTTTTAACTCAACAATATGACTAAAAAATATTCTATGTCAGTACATGTAAATCAGCCTCATTATTTATCCTAGCTACACCCTAGATCATTATATAGATGTTCCGTATTTATTTAGCCAGCCCTCTGTAAATGAGCATGTATTCTGTTTGCAGGTTTTTGTTACTATTTTAAAAATTCTGCAACGAATACCGTTGTATATAGGTCTTTGATCATATGCACGAGAATATGATAGATCTTTAGAATAAATTTCTAGGAATTAAATTGCTAGGTCAAACATCATATGAGCTTAAGATTTTGATAGATATTGCCCTCCAGAAAGGTGAGCTCCCACCAGAAAAGGTGGTAGAACTTGCCCACTTCAGTATGTTGTTGTTCAGTCCTGTCTGACTCTTTGCGACTTCATGGACTGTAGCATACCAGGCTCCTCTGTCCTCCACTGTCTCCTGGAGTTTGCTCAGATTCTTGTCCATTGAGTCAGTGATGCTATCTAACCAACTCACCCTCTGCCACCCCCTTCTCCTTCTGCCTTCAGTCTTTCCCAGCATCAGGGTCTGTTCCAATGAGTTGGCTCTTTGCATCAAGTGGCCAAAGTATTGGAGCTTCAGCTTCAGTAACAGTCCTTCCTAATGAATATTCAGGGTTTATTTCCTTTAGGATTGAATGGCTTGATCTCCTTGCAGTCCAAGAGATACTTAAGTCTTCTAATAAGTGTAACTTTTCATTTACCAATCTGATAAGTGAATAGGCTAGCTCGCGTAGTTTTAACGTGCTTTTTAAAATTATCAGCAAGGCTGAACTTCTTATATTTCTAAAAGTAATTTGCATTTCTTTTTCCTTGAACTGTCTAGGTCTATTTTGTGTATAGTAGTTATATATTTTAATCCCAAATTTGTAATTATCCCTTCCCCTACTTTCCTCTTTGGTAAAAAAATGTTAATTTTCCATGTTTGTGAGTCTATTTCTATTTCGTAAATAAATTAATTTGTATCTTTTTTTTTTTAGATTCCGCATATAAGTGATATCATTTAACATTTGTCTTTCTCTGCCTTGTTTACTTCACTTAGTAAGATAATCTCTAAGGTCCATCCATGTTGATGCAAATAGCATTATCTCATTGTTTTTTATGGCCGAATTGTACTCCATTGTGTATATATGTACCACTTCTTCTTTGTCCATTCATCTAGTGATGGACACTTAAGTTGCTTCCATGTCTAGATTGTTCTAAATAGTGCTGAAATGAACACTGGAGGTGCATGCATCTTTTTGAATTAGAGTTTTCTCTGGATGTATGCCCAGGAATGGGATTTCTGGGTCATATGGTGGTTCTGTTTTCTGTTTTTTAAGGAATCTCCATACTGTTTTCCATAGTGACTGCACCAATTTATATTCCCACCAACAGTGTGGGAGGGTTCCATTTTCTCCACACTTTTCAGCATTCATTACGTGAAGACTTTTTTATGATGGCTATTCTGGTTGGTGTGAGGTGGTACCTCACTGTATTTTTAATTTTTGATAATTAATGTTGTATTTTTGATAATTAGAGATGTTGAGCATATTTAGTAGATATTTTTTGATTTTTGAGTTTTCTTTATTAAGAACAGGTCAAGTCAACCGGTGTCTCCTGCATTTCAGGCAGATTCTTTACCAGCTGAGTTACCAGGGAAACCCTTCATTTATTCAAGGGTTCTTTTACATCCTTCAGTATGATTTGATTGTTTTCTTCATGAGAATGTTGTGTAGTTCTTATTCTTTTGTTCTTAAATGTCTTCTCTTTATTGATTGCATTTATAAATTAAAACCTTTCTTCTATTTTTTAGCATTATTATATGAATACAAGAGAGCTATTCACATTTGCATATTTAATTTGTATCAGCCTCCTTACTAAATTCTTTTACCATTTGTAACAGTTTTTCACTTACTAAATTCTTTTCTTATTTGTAATAGTTTTCCATTTTCATTATCAGGCATACATCATTTGAAAATAATGATCATATTATCTCTTCTTAAAAAATATTTTTTACAATGAACAACACAAAGATTACTTTGGTAATTTTAACTTTTCTGGGACCTGGCAGACACTGAAGGCAGTTGATTATTATTTAGTCATCTGGATCTTTATTTCCATTTCTGGGAACTGTTCACAGAGAATTAATCCAAGAGAAGATTCAAGTTAGGAGAACAGTTGAGTGTGTGATGGTGCAGCCTCTCCAGGGACTATTACCCAAACTCCGTTATGAGAGTTAGAAAAAAAAAATAAATGAAATAATTCATATAATATTAAGTGAGAAGAGCAGAATAAAAAAGAGCATGTCTGCACAATATGATGTCTACTCAAAGCACAAGGACCCTAAAGGAGACTTTTAAAGGATTGATTTTTAGTATGGAGGAAGCAGAGCAATAATAGAAAGATCAAGATCAATTCAAGAGATGTCTATGGAGGATTGTATCTAAAACCAGTTGGCTGGGTGACTGCTGAGGTGGCATTGTATTCCTTGTCTTAACAGATGGCTAGAAGTACATTTATTTTATAGATTATTGTTAGACTGAAATGAGGACGTATTTGTAAAGAATCTCACGTGATGTCTGCACAATATAGCTGCTGGCTTCCTCCTCTTTTTCAGCCTTATTTTTTCTCTCTTGTCTGATTGCATCAGCTATTTCTCTTAAAGCATAGGAACTAACGGTGGGATAAGGGATAATGGACATTCTTATCTTTTTCTCTGACACGTGTGGGCATGCTTCATGTGTTATGCCATTAGGCAGAATGGCTTTTATTTTCTTTTGGCTAAAAGGTATCTATTCCTATTTAGTATGTTTTATCCTGTAAAAATATTCATTTATTTTTAATTTATTGAGTTTTTGAAACCTGGGAGTGTGTGTTGAATCTATTCAAATACCTTTTGAGTACCTCCACAGTCACTTTGCAATTAATCCTTCCCCCAATTCCTGATGTAGGTAGTAAGTAGCTCCTTATGTCCAGCTCTTTCTTTCCTAATAGTGATGTAATATTTTTATTCTTTTTCCCTCAAGGGTTTGAGGTCCTGGCTTCTGCTTCCCATTACTGGCCATTGGAAAATGTGGACGGGATCCACGAACTTCAGGAGACAACTGGAGGTAGACAGGGGTGGGAACAGAAACTGGGGCCCCATGGGCTTCTCTTAGGAATTAGGGGCAGTCCAGAGAGACAGGGGACAACAAACAGCATCAGCTGTGAAGCCAGGATGACAGAGATGAATAGACATTTGTGTTACTTCCCCTTAATAATTGTTATTGCAAAGTATTTTCTCTAGGACTTTTATATGTTTTTATGATTAAAAGACAACATTTATGTTTCAAAATATTAAGATGTGCATTTTCTCCAACAACCTTAAGACAAAAGCAGCTGTGTTCAGCTTTAACCTGATGGATTAACCTCTGTACAAGTCAGGATTATGTTTTCTAGGTAGACACAAATGGCGTAATCTACACGCCTGCCAAAGCAGAGGCCCATTTGAACCTAGCGCCAAAGGTTGTGCCAGTGAAGACTAATGCCCTGTTTGTGGGGTCACAATTTCATTTAGCAAAGGTAATCCCACCCACCCATCAGCTCTTCCATGCTTCAATGACAGCCCCCCTGTCATTGAACATCACTTAAGATGCTTCCAGTGGTCTGCAATTCCATGGAAATTAGTTTCTATCTGACTCAATTCAGACTTTTACCGGAAAGAGAAACCCCACGCAGCCCTGAGTACTTTTTCCATCCTAATACGATTTTTTTAAATGTAAGTTTTGAGTAATTTGGGATGTTCTGACATTTTAATTTTTATTCCTCTTGATTATGTCCAATGATTGATTTGTACAGCAGGAGGTTTATGTACAACCATGCCAGTACATGCTCAGATTGTCTGTACTGGTTCTTTGCAATAGATTAAAAAAAAACAAACCCACATTGCTGCTTATTAGGATTCTCACACCAGCACACTGATTTGTTCCTTATTCCCAGGATGTCACGTGCTGCCATAAATTATCACCTCAGATTCTAAAATGTCTTTCTTAAACTTTGCAAATCAGGAAGTATTACAGTGGATGTCTCTGCTGCTGGCATCCTTAAAGGCACTCAAAGAGCAGGGCCCTCCAGAAGGATGCTGTCCTCCTTCCTGTGCGGGGCTACCCAAAGCCCTGCCTTCATCCGGCATTATCTCTTCCTTGCCTGCATGTTGGGCAGCAATGGCGGCCATGATGAAAACTTACACTGAACCATTGGGGCTTCATATATTCTCCAAATAGTCTGTGCTATAGGGGTGGACTGTTCCTGTGGCAGTTCATTCTGTGACTATCTCAGGTCAGAAGAAATGGCTTCCCCTGTCATAATCTAATTTTCTCTTCTCAGGGCTTTTATTTTAAAGCCTTTGAAAGGAGATCATTCCAAGTGGAAAATGCATTGTCAAAATAGCTCCGTGTTTAGGACCTGGGTGCTAACATTTCCATAATTACTTTAAACAAGAGTTCAAATAATGATCTGTATAGTTCACTCCTCACCCTGTCAACTCATCTCATTGTCATAGGTTATCAGATACAATTACATTGTGGTTGGATTTTGTTCACCCAAAATATTAATTTCCCATAAAACTCAAACTATATTGGTGTTTGTCCCGAAACACTCGAATAATGAAGGCTTCACTGCCCTTTTCCACTGGGTCTATTCTTTATGTTATAGTGCTCTGCTGGCATATTTCAATTTGATTACAGGTTTCTTAAGGCAAAAAGAAAAAGGAATAAAATCCATCAGCACATTTTACTGCTGGGGACGGTTGTACGGTGTTGGAAATTATTGCGTGGATGCACTGCTTTGTTATTTGTTGCTGAATTAAATCTCTGTTGTTTTGTCCATTTGTCGTAATAACATGTCGTTGTTTTCATGCTGTGCTTCTGTTTCATCAGTTCTTGTGACATCACAACCGATAATCCTTTTTGTTAAGGCTGCTTTGTGGCCGAGTTCAGTTTCATATCTCTCAACTAAGTATCTGGATGGGAGTTGGGGCCAGCACATTGGAACCAAATACAACAGCCACAGCACCCTAGCTTTGGGACAGTGTGGGGCTGCTGGAGTTGCCGTAATGTTGACCGAATAAGTAAGCGGGAGGTGGGGCTGAAAGCACACTTATGGATGTGTATTATGTTGAGAGATATGTCAGTTCCATTTGTTTTTTGTGTCACTCATTCATTGTGCTTTTTTCTTTTGTTGTTTCACCCAGCATCACGAACCCACAACCTCACTGTGCTCCCTTCTCATAATTCTACCTTTGTGTATACCAATGACTCTGCCTACTCAAATTTCTCTGCAACTGTAGGTGAGCATGTGTTACTTCTGTGTTAAGTTTGAATCTGCAATGAACTGAAAGGCCAATCTGATCTGGTTCTATATGAATTCACTATATCTTGACTAGCAAATGAGCGAATATCTCCCCAAGAGCCAAAGATTCAGGGTATTTGATGGTAAGGACTTAAGACCGCGGGTTAATTCTAAAGGAAATATCACAGACTGAAGGATAGTAGGGTAGGATGTGTCTATGCACTTTCAAGCAACTGGGGTCTTCCAAACCAGCTGCTTATTTTCAGAACAATACAGACATAAGATGAGATAGTTCCCAAAAAATAAACCTTGTTTGGATTTTTTAATGGATTATATTCTTTGGGGAAAGAAAAACATGCCCTTGAAATGGAAAATTAAAGTCAGTTTTAAAATACCTCATCAAAAATTTGATGTCTTGCAAACAGTAAAATCAGCATTTCTTCTGTAGCTGGATTTTTTTTTTTAAATCATTAGAAGCTGTTTTCTAAAAGACACACCCACAAGAGTCATGGTTAAATGATTATCTTATTTAATAACCTCCAAGGCCCACATGTTTCAGATTTTTCTTAGGCAGCAAAGAACAGGACAGATAGTAGCAATTGGGCAGCTTTCTGGTCAGTATGGAAAGTTGGCTCAGATAATTTAGGTCTTGCTCCTGACCTTTTTAAAAATATATAACCTGATCGTTCTTTCAACTATGGGCTGTTTCACTTCCAAAATTAATTTTGCCAAGCAAATAGTCTGGTTTAGGGGTTTATACAGCCTCATTCAATCCTACATCTTCAGGTTGCCCATTTTACCTATGTAATATATAGATTCCCCACCCCCAGCAATAAATGAGATAGATTAGAAAAATGAATTTAAAACAGTAAGGAAAGACATTGAAGTCCTTCAGGTTGGTATCTACATGCCAGTGGTTGTTAGAGAATCTGACCGGGAGTAGTGGTCGAGTCAAGGGCTCCTGGCGCTTCCGTCCATCTTCAGCTGGACCACCAGCTCTGAAGGCAGGACACAGCTGCCACAAGGCAGAGGAGGCATCTGGGCTTTGGTCCCAGTCAACAATGTGTGACTCGTCACCCTTGGCTTTTATAGTCTTCCCTTATCTATTCTGCAAACCATTTACATCACAGTGACACCATCAGAGAGGTCTGCTATCAGAATGGGACGTACAAGATGATGGTGGAGCTGGCCCCCCCGCCAGGACTGCCCGGCCAGGACTGCTGGCCCCCTCGCCAGGACTGCTGGCCCTGCGGTCCGGTCCTTGGCAGGCTCTGCTGGGATGCCTCGAAGTATGGCTCTGAGGTTCCCTCCTAGAGCCTGAAAAGGAATTCTGTTAAAATCATGGCTTCCCATGCGTTGGATCACGGGCTTTCAGTGAGAGAATTCAGAAGGAGAGAGAGTGTAGGTGTAGTTTTACAACTGAAATTGAATCTCAGAGTTTCACCTGAAAAGTCTCGTGTGCAGATGACAGTGAGAAGGACTCATGAAGAGGTGGATGGCATGAAAGTTGAGGACAGTAGGAGAGTCTAATCATATGGCTCCTGGTAACGCAAATACAGTATTTATAATGTGGTCCTATTACAATGCATATTATACACTGGGATGATATTAATTACTAGGATACAATATTAATAAGAGAATATTATTTAATATCGACACTAATACATTATAGTCTAGCTCGCAATTATGAAATGTTAAATACCATTAATATTAAATAATATCTGTAATGTAATAATATCTGTAATGAATAGAAATATTTAATTATAAATAGAAATAATACAGCATATTTAGATCAAAGTTGTTTGCAAGCCTGACACGTCTCCGGACTTTTCATCTCCTGCTATTATTAATCTACAATGTTTGCCATTTTTCTTACTTAGATATTGTAGAAGGAAAGGTCAACAAAGGCATTTACCTCAAGGAGGGAAAAGGAGTCACATTTCTCTATTACAGAAAGAACAAAACTTCCTGCATCAGTAATCCGGCACAGTGTGGCCCTGAGGGTGAGTGATGCGCTCCATTCTTTTCTTCCTTTCTTTCAAGTTCATTTCACTGCCAGGTGGCATCTGTTCCTCTGGGCTGTGGCAGACGTGAAGACAAAGTTCAGCCGCACCGTGCGGGCGCATGTCACGTACGGACTTGAGGGGAGAGGTGGGGATGGGGATGCAGAGACTGGTCCTGGAGACGGAATTAAAACACCATTTCGCAGAGGCATGAGAGCAAAGTATTTAATCTTGTAAACCAACAAACAGCAACAACCAAAACCCCCAAGAAACAGACGAAAAAGAACCCTCCATAAAAAGCAGACACGGTGATGTCGCAGTGGAGTTTGGATGGGACCATGGCGTTTGTGGGCAGGAAATTGATGGTGTGGCTCACGGGACGTTATTTCTGGCTCCAGGATGTTGGCCATGGGTCTGGGCGGGGCATGCCTTTTAAGACTCGTGCCTTGGATTCGCTTCTTTTATATCCTGGGAGATTGGAGGGGGCAGTGGTGAGAGCTGTCCCAGAGAAAGGTTGTAGGGCTGTGGTTAAAACAATACCATGGGTGAAACACATAGGTACAAAAGAGAAGTTAGGAATCTATTCCTTCTTCTTCCTTTTTTTTTTGTCTTCTCTGTGAAAAGTAACCGGCTCTCTAGGATCTGAGCTTCAGAAAATGAAGATTTGAGCCACATTTCAAAATGTTCTGGGAAACTCTTCTCTACCATTCAAATCAGTTTCGACCCTCCAAGTTCCATTATCCTAAGCAACTGAAAAATTTTCTTTCTAGGAAAAAAAAAAGAAGAGTTTAATGCAAGCGGGTCTGAAAGCCCTAAGTCTTTTCGGGCATCCAATGGGCTTATCAAAACTGCCCTGTGATGAATTCATTGGTTACATTCCAGTAAAAGCAAACAAAGCTTAACAAGGTGATAACGTGTGGGAGGATACATTTTGGACTTTGCAGAACCCAGAGTTTTGAGAAAGGGATTTGAGGTCTAAAACCACAGCCAGGTTTACAAATCCACAGTTCAAGCTGTTCCTGAATTCAAACAGCCCTATAAACACAGCAGAGTTGTTTATTTCTCTAAATTTAAAACAGCCCCGCCTCAGCTACAAGGACTAAGAGAAACAAGAGGGCAGCCGGTGCCTGCCCCACCCTCTCCCTGCCTTGATCAGGAGGGCCGAGGAAGAGGAACAGGGTAGGGATGTGTTCCTGTCCAGTTTGTCTCTGGGTCTGAGAGGTAACAGTTTCTCTTCGGAAGAAAGGTGTCTCCACAGCCCCAGCTACCAACTGGAATTGACTCAGGTGGGAGGGGAAGGTCCCAGGAATTCCAGTAACTGGGCACTGTCACAGATAACTAGCCTTTGAATGATGACTATGATGGGACCAGTGGTGACTATGATAGTGACCAGCTACTGGAAATCAGAACCATCGAAAAACTTTACCTGAATTCTGAGGTCATAAACTAGAGGCCTCTGAGCTCACCCTGCCCTGTGGCTGTGCCTGGTTTTGCAGGCATGGAGTTAAAATTTTTTGATTAGCTGCCAATGTTGAAAAATAGGACAATTTCACATAGAAACACAAATTCCCGGTTTCTCTTGAGAAATCTCCCTCCCTTATTCCAATTTTGTGGGGCTGAATGGGGGGGCCCTCTTTTGTGTTGGACATTGCCTTTCAGCTCATCACTGACTTCTGACCCTGTGATCATTGGACCTGCTGGACATAGAGCATGTTAATGGTTTGGGCTCCAGGGCCAGGCAGCTTGGGTTTCAGTGGTGTTCTAATCCTTTCTGTGGTGACCTTGGGCAACCACCTAACTTCTGAGTCCAAATTCCTTACCTGTAACACGGGTCAATCAAAGCCAGATTTTAGTTCCCTGCTCATGGGGTTGTTCTGAAGACTGGCATGTGGCTGGTCCAACACTGAGAAGCCCTTGGGGTCCTGTCCTGTATGGATGCCTCCCAATGTGCCTTCTGTCCCCAGGATCTTGGTCCTCACTTCGTCTGCCTGCTCAGATGTGACCCTCTGACAGGGGCTGACGTGGTTGGACCAATCGTCATAATAACCCACAATCATGCATCGTTTACTTGGTGTCAGTGTTCTTGGACTGCAAGAACCAGTCAATCCTAAAGGAAATCGGTCCTGAATATTCATTGGAAGGACTGATGCTGAAGCTGAAACTCCAGTACTTTGGCCACCCGATGCGAAGAGCTGACTCATGGGAAAAGACCCGGATTCTGGGAAAGATTGAAGGCAGGAGGAGAAGGGGACAACAGAGGATGAGGTGGTTGGATGGCATCACCAACTCGATGAACATGAGTTTGAGCAAGCTCCGGGAGTTGGTGATGGACAGGGACGCCTGGCATGCTGCAGTCCATGGGGTCACAAAGAGTTGGACATGACTGAGTGACTGAATTGAACTAAACTGAGTGATCTAATCCCATTACATGTATTAACTCATTTCATCCTCAAAAAAATGAGACAGACAAGAGCTCACGTGGTATAGAGAGCTGTAAACTTTGGCTTCATGTACCCACCCTGTTGATAGCTTCTCATGTGTCCTGGTTAACTGGAACCTTTGAAGGTATTTTTTGGGTGGCCACTTTTCTAGAGTATGGCCAGATATGCGGTGAAGCCAGGAAACCTCAAGTCAACTTTGGGCCCCTGGGGCCATGCTAGCAGAGGTCTTAATGTGACAGATGCTGAGGGAGGTTGGGTATTTCTTGATCCACCTCCCTCAGTTTGGACTTCAGACAGGACCACCAAACATGGGTGTCATCCTAAGGATCACTGTAAGCATTGCTCCCTTTTATTGACCATATCCTTTGCTCTGGGGGGTTTCCCTGGGGCCTCAATGAGCTTACATTTCTAGGTTTAAGGAGAATAGGATTTGAACAGGAAAAGTCCATCCAACATTTTTCAAATCAAACTCCACATAGCTTTTGAAGTAGGTGAGATGATTTCAAGTGCACTTTTAGTGATGAAACAATTTTTTTTTTTGCTTTGCTGGGTTTTTGTTGTTGCTTGAAGTCTTTCTCTAGTTGCAGAGAGCAGTGGCTACTCTGTAGTTGCAGAGCTGGGACAATATATCTATCTATCTATATATATATAGATATATGTTTGGCTCTGCTGTGTGACTTGTGGGATCTTAGTTTCCTGACCAGAGATTGAACCCAGGCCCTGGCAATGACAGCACAGAGTCCTAACCACTGGACCACCAGGGAATTCCCTCAACACTTAAGCAAAGAGAGAAACACTTCCCACACCCAGTCAAGCAGGTCAATTATTTTCATATTTGTGATTTCCCAATTCTCTTGTGGTCTCTGTTCATATTTTTGGCTGATTTTATTTTTTTTTTAAAAGAACGTTGTAGGAGACAGAGTTGAGGTTTGAACTTTTCAAAAAAGGATAAAACATCTGAGCAATTTAGCTGTTCCTTCTCCGAGTTCTCAGCTAGAATGTGGGATCTTCCTTCTCTGCCAGCTGCTCACTCTGAGATTTCGAACCCATGACCTGCTTATCTTAGGCTTTTCTCCACCCACTTGGCCAGTTTCTCTTGTTTCTCTGAGCTGACTGTGTGACCTGCCTTTTGGCAAATTGTGCCTCCTGGGAAATTTTCTCATGGGCGTTGGGTGCAAATGGGAGAGAGGCTCTGGAGGATCTTTTGAGAGAGAAAGTCTATTTGAACATTAACCAAAGGAAGCACAGTCTGTGTTCCTTCAATACTGAGGCAACTCTCCTCCAACTCCCACGACCAGCAGAAATCCACATGAGGAGGGAGTATTCCTGGAGTGTTCCAGCATCTTGTTTCACTCCCCTGTAAACCTTATTTTAATTTTATTGTTTTATTGGCTTTGCTGGGTCTTTGTTGAGGCACGTGGGCTTTCTTCAGTTGCTTTGCACAGCCTTAGTTACCCCTCAGCATGTGGGATCTTAGTTCCCTGACCAGGGATTGAATGCATATCCCTTGCATTGGAAGGTAGATTCTTAACCAGTTGGAAAGCGGATTCTTAACCACTGGACCACCAGGGAAGTCCTCCCTATAGACCTTGAGGGCTCAGCTCCAGTGTGGCTCTTACAGAGATGAGTCCCACACCAGTTGCGTTCCCCTTTGCTCTCACAGGTCCCGGTATGTCCCCCTCTGTCCCCTGCATCTTTGGTGATGACCTGTTTGTTATGTGTCCTCATTCTTGGACATTTAGCTCTGCAAGGGCAGGGGCTCATCTGTCCTGGTCACTGGTGTATTTTCAGGGATGAATATCAGCACGATAGATGCTCGATCCCTATCAACTGAACAGATACATCTAGTCTGTCTTTCTGATGCTTAAATGCCTTTGAATGCTTCCCCAGCACATATCTGATGGGCCATCATTTGCATATCACCTGTGATGAGTCCTCCATCCTGAATGGGCCAGTCCCGTTTTTGCACCCTTCTGACTTTTAGACACTTCTTTCCGATATTGGACTAAATTCGTTTCGATACCTCTAATTCCACTTCACCTCTCAATCATCTTGGATGCCTGCCAGAAAGACCTTCTTCCTGTTTTACTTGTTAACTTTTCCTCCCTCTGGAAATGTGCCCTTCTTTTTTTCCCTCTTGTGCATTAGAGCTTCCTCTGCTTATAAACACCAAGAAACCTGCTATAGCTCCATAGCAGCAGCTGGAAAATCTCAGCATCTACATTCTATTCTCAGCATCGACAGGACTTTTTAGACCCTTTCCATTAGGTTACTAACTTCAACTTTGCATTAAGTCACTAACTTCAATGCCATCAACAAAATGGTAAACTATTCTCAGTGGTGTTTCAGGACAAAAATTTCCAGAAGGGCCTGACGGTTGGGCACAGATCCAACTTCTGTCTTCCTTAGATGATTGGGGGTTTTAGGGCTGTTTGAAAGCCTGATGGAGCTTCAGAGAGAAGTATTCATTCACCACGTCCATTTCACAAATGGAGAGACTGAGGTCCAGAGAAGTCACAAGGTAGCCTAGAGCCACAGGGTGATTTAGTGCTGAGTTTCTTGAAGTATTGTTTCCAGACCATCAGCAGAAGAGTCCATTGCAGAGACTGCTAAATATGGAACTTCTCAGTCTCCAGCCCAGGACCCACTGAATCCAAATCTCTGTGGACAGGCCTGGAGATCTGAATTTTAACGCAGGGTGATTTTCATGGACCAAATCTCAGAACTGCTCAAGGCTGACTCTAGCCCACAAATGTGTTTTGTTTGTTGGCATTATGTCGGTTCTCACAAATTTTCTATTTTAACAAGTTTTCAGAATTGTTTTTTGGCAGAATGTATGTGCATGCTAAGTTGTTTTAGTCACGTCCAACTCTTTGCAACTCTATGGACTGTAGCCTGCTAGGTTCTTCTGTCCATGGGATTCTCCAGGCTGGAATACTGGAGTGGGTTGTCATGCCCTCCTTCAGGGAATCTTTCCAACCCAGGGATCGAACCTGCATCTCTTAACATCTCCTGCATTGGCAGGCAAGTTCTTTACTACTAGTACCACTTGGGAAGCTTTCAGCAGAACGGGTGGGTTCAGAAAGCCTGCCTAAGTGTTTGCAGAGACGGAGTCTTTCTCATGGTGCTTTAAATGTTTTTTTAAATTAATACTCAACTCCTCTGAAAGATAAAATTTCATTAAAAAATCTCTACTTCTGTCTTCTCTTAAAAAAATCAGTAAATCCTAGTGTTACCCACCCACCTGGCATCAGTTGTTAGAGCTAAGGTGACTGTCCAATGGTCTCCAGATTTCCCGAGTCCCTTGGACTCTCAGCTCTCTGGTAGTCCCTTGGACTCTCACAGCTTCCCTGTTAGCTCAGCTGGTAAAGAATCTGCCTGCAGTGCAGGAGACCCCGGTTCATGATTTCTGGGTCAGGAAGAGATTCCCTGGAGAAGGGATAGGCTACCCACTTCAGTATTCTTGGGTTTCCCTGGTGGCTCAGCTGGTAAAGAATCCACCTCTAATGTGGGAGACCTGGGTTCAATCCCCGGGTTGGGAAGATCTCCTAGAGAAGGGAATGGCTACCCACTCCAGTATTCTGGCCTGGAGAATTCCATGGACTGTATAGTCCATGGGGTCGCAAAGAGTCAGACACGACTGAGCAACCTTCACTTTCACTTTGGATTCTCAGCTATCTGCTTGGTGAGACTGAGGGAAATGGCCACTCACCTGTGGTTTTCTTAAAATAATATTGAGGAGAGAAATGGTGAGAGTGAAAGAGAGCCCTACAGCACCAGATATTTCTAGAAGAAATTAGAGAGCCTTCTGGGGAGGCAGGAAGCATAGGCATGAGTAGCATTTCATACGCAGGGCTTGATCTGACAAAGAGTGTGTCTGCAAGTTGAAAAATACAGCCTGAGCTGCCTACAGGAAACATGCTGGCTCTCTTATGGAATCAATTGAGTTATGGCCTCTGTCATGTATATTAAAGTCAGAGAAACACTATCCCTCTGGGTCTCGATCATCTTTTTCTCTGCATTTCATTGATCACTTCTACCATTGCAAACTCAACTATGACTGAAGATGCAATTCCTCATCTTTCACCCAGTGTCTCTTCTATTAACCAGGTTCTCCACCACTATGACATTTAGCTTTTTTTCTCTCCAAATTTTGCTCTTCATTATATCATTTCTCCCCCCTATTTTAGTTATTACTTCCTTGTAATCATGGAGCTGAGGGGAAAAAATTTTAAGGATACAGTGGGGAAGCTTCAGCATCTTCACCACTTCTGTATGTCAAGTGAGAATCAAGATATTTTTAGGAAAGAAAATGAATTCTGGGCCATAGAGTTGATACCTTGTAACATTTCTACTTTAAGAGTAAGGTCTCTTGCATTCACTTAACCATGTATATATAGCCTCACACTTTGCTCCTCAATTGTTCTATGATTTTTAGGATGAATAAGAAAGTCTTAGGAGTCCTGGGGAAAGGAACGGCTACCCACTCTAGTATTCTAGCGTGGATTCATGGAGAATTCCATGGACTCTATAGTCCATGGGGTTGCAAATAGTTGGACATGACTGAGTGACTTTCCTTCACTCACTGGATTCAATTGAAAAGGAAACTTATCATCCCCAAGAACTGAAACCCAATCATCATTTTCTTAAGTAGAAGATTCCTGCGTTGTTGAATTCCATGTGGGTACCACTGCCCACCAGAGGCTCTGAATTCGAGGTGTGACATTTCTTTGTTAAAACAGGAATTAGCAATTGTTACTTACATACAAAGGGACTTTCTTCTCATCATAATCAGAACTGAAAGATGACTGAGAAGGGATTAGCATCTCATACTGTGATTCCTGTTGTATAAAGGCATGAAAGTGAAAGTGTTAGTTGCTCAATGGAGGCTGATTCTTTGCGACCCCATGGACTGTAGCCCACTAGGCTCTTCTGCCCATGGAATTCTCCAGGCAAGAATACTGGAGTGGATTGCCATGCCCTTCTCCAGAGGATCTTTCCAACCCAGGGATCAAACCCAGGTCTCCTGCATTGCAGGCAGATCATGGACTGTAGCCCACTAGGCTCTTCTGCCCATGGAATTCTCCAGGCAAGAATACTGGAGTGGATTGCCATGCCCTTCTCCAGAGGATCTTTCCAACCCAGGGATCAAACCCAGGTCTCCTGCATTGCAGGCAGATTCTTTACCATCTGAGCCACCCGGAAGCCCATATCAAGGCATGCTGATATGCTAAAATTCTCTTGGAGAATCTGTCCAAGACCAGAGTGACTGAAACTATCAACTCTTAGAAAGATGTAGGGAGAAATCATCATATTGCCCTGAACTCTGCTGAAATGGGGAGGTACAGATTACACTTTAGGGTCTTAAGAAAAATCAGAGTTAGGAATCTGATTCGACGGCAGAAGCTTGCTGGTTGACTGCCACGAGGTGTCTGGGTCTTTTCCCGGCTTAGCCAGAAAGCCCAAACTTCCCCATCAGTGTCTCCCAGCCTGGGCTCTTTTAGAAGCACTCAGCAGGCAGCCACTCTGTAGAGATGCTCTGTTATCAGAACCCTGTACATTCCTCTCCTCCTGCACAGTGGCCACACCACATGGAAAACCTGCTTAGAAGCCTGCAGTTGGTAGATTCCCTTGATGTCTTCTAGTTTTTCTACAAATAAAGAAACCAAGGCCCCAGTTCTGGAGGCTCTCTTGACCAAAAACTGGGAGAAGATCCAACTCCCATGCCTGAGATACGCTGTAATAAAATTGGACTTTGAACCAGCCAGATCAGATTAAAGGCCTTCCCGACCGAGCAAAATCTCTTTTATTTTCTGAGATCCTTTTTATTTTGAGATAATTGTAGATGAACAGGCAGTTGTAAAAAATAATACACAGTGATCCCTTGTACTCTTTACCCATTTTGATGAAGTTGAGTGGTTAAGTTGAGGAACTTGAGATGGGGACTGTCCTGATTGTCTGTGTGGGGCAGAGACATCACAGGAGTCCTTATAAAGAGAGAGGGCAGAGGGGCAGAGTCAGAGATGTGGAGATGGTTTAAAGATGGGGGAGGGGCTATCTTCTTTACCCAGTCATCTGTTGATGGACTTTTAGGTCGTTTTGATGTCCAGTCTATTGGGAATAGTGCTGCAATGAACTATTGCATGTATCCTTTTCAGTTACAGACTTGTCCAGATATAGACCCAGGAGTAGAATTGCTGGATCCCATGGCAACTCGATTTTTAGTTTTTTGAGGAACCTCCATACTGTTCTCCATAGCGGCTGTACCAGTTTACATTCCCACCAACAGTGGAGGAGGGTCCCCTTTCCTCACACCCTCTCCAGCATTTGTTATTTGTAGCTTTTTCAGTGGTAGCCTTTCTGACTGGTGTGAGATGGTGCCTCATCGTAGTTTTGATTTGCATTTCTCTGATAATCAGCAATGTTGAGCATCTTTTCTTGTGCCTGTTGGGATGGCCTTGGTTTTGATGCCCTCAACTCCCCACTCCAGAATGTTCTTGAGCCTGCTCTGCAATCTCTGGGAGGTTCTCATGGAAACCTGCTTTCAGGTGGCTGACAGGTGTGGATGAGCTCATTTCATGCTAGCACATTGTAGGTGGACGTGTGTCTCACACAGGCTGAGAGCCACCTCTGTCTTGAACCAAGTCCTCTTGGAAACAGAAAAGAATAGAGCATCTCCTTGCTCTCTCTTTCCTGGTAGCTCAGATGTTAAAAAATCTGCCTGCAATGTGGGAGACCCAGGTTCAATCCCTGGGTCAGGAAGATCCCCTGGAGAAGGGCATGGCTATCCACTCCAGTATTCCTGCCTGGAGAATCCCCATGGACAGAGGAGCTTGGTGGGCTACAGTCCATGTGGTTGCAAAGAGCTGGACCTGACTGAGTGACTAACACTCACTTTGCTCCCTCTGCTCACTCTGCAGCAGCTTCCCCAGCAACCCCCCCGCCCCCAAATCTGTCACCCGAAGTGGTGGTCAGGAAGAAGAGAGGAAGCCATGTGCACGTCCTTTGGTGGACTTCAGGGTCAGGAAGTGGATTCATCCTCTGCGGACAGTCATAGTCAACTGAAAGCTTGTAAGCAATGGGAATTCAGCTCAGCTAGGCTCGGGAGATTTATTGAGAGGCTCCAAGTAAGACTGTGTTCTGGTTATCGACTGATGCATAAGAAGCACTCCCAAACTTAACAAGTGAAACACAATTTAGCATCCCCTCTCACAGTTCTGGGGCTTGGCAGGGCTCTCTCATGGCTATAGCCATTGCAGTCAGGACTGGGTCCCTGAGCTGGTTTCTCAAGACCACTTTCTTCACTCACATCTCTGGCACCTCTGGCTCCTCTATGTGGTTTCTTTCTCTACCAGCAGAGCCTGGACTTCTTCCGTGCTCCAAGAAGCCAAAAGCTGAAGTTTCTGGACAATTTATGGCTGTCTCTGGAACCTGGCCAGGCCTACTTCTGTCATTTCCTTGTGGTCAGATCAGACAGAGGGCAGATGGAGAAACTGGCCTAAGTCTTGGTGGAGAATGGGAAGGTCACATGGCATGAAAACAGATGGGCTGGGAGATGGGGCGGCTTCTTTGGGAAGATTCAGTCTACCACGACTAACTGGGTCCAGGTGCTTAGATGACGTCACTGGAAGCTCCTGTCTCCATCACTTTGGCTCTGTTCTCAGGAAAGCTTTCCAGGTGTGATAGCAATGTCGACTCAGAGCCTCTAGGAGTTCCTTTTATCAGCTGATGCGTGGCCATCCCTGAACCAGTCACTGTGATTCGGACTGCTTCAGCCCGCGTGAGCCTGGGGCTGTGTAATCAGTCCCACTTGACCTAGAGGACACAGAGGTTGGGGTGGGGGCGGCGATTCTCCCCAAGAATGCTGTGCTGGGGGAGGAAGGATGGATATCCAGGCTGCTATATCACCTGCGGGTCTCCTTGCCCTCCCTGCTGGCCACTGTTCTGGTCCACCTTGAGTTACGAACACGCAGGACATGGTGCCGAGTCTGCGGGTCTGGTCCTCTACCTGGAGAGATTCCCTACCCATTCCTACCTGCTGCTGCTGCCCCACTCACCACAGACACAGAGGTGATAATGCACAGCAAGACTTCCACATCTGTAGGCATTTTTCTCCTTCATGGAATTCTTGAGAATCTTTGTTGTCTAATTCAGTAAGTGAGCCCTCTCCCAAAGAACGTCATCTCCAAGAGAGGATAGAGAGATGACAGGTGCAGATTCCAGAGCCCGACTGTCTGGTTCCAATGCTGACTCCATCACTCGCTATGTTAGACAAGTTACTTGACCTCCCTAGGCTTCAGTTTTCTCACTTGTAAAATGGGGACCATACTAACCCCTACTTCACAGGGTTGTTGGGAGGATTAAAAGAGTTAACTCATGGAAAGTTCTTGGGACATTTTATTTTGCAAGAAGTAAGTTCTTAAGCAGTAGAAAAAAGTAAAGAAAAAAAGAAAACAGTAAGTTCTACTGTTTAAGAGCTTACTTTTCTTTTTAAAGTGTTCTTTATATAGTAAGGACATTTATTTCTTGCTTGTTAAGTGTTTAACAAATATTTTTTTCCTGGGTTGTCATTTGTCTTTTGACTTCGTCATGGCTTTAAGTTTTTTTGCTTGCAGAATTTTATAATATTTATGCACTCAAATGTATCCATCTTTTCTTGGGACAGCTGGAATTTCTTTTGTTTGTTTGTTTTATCAAGAAAGAACTTTCCTCTCTACTTTTGGGATGGATGAGGATTTAATGCTCATAAGAAGAAGAAAAGTGTTGAATCAATTTGTCAATACTGCACTTCTTTTTCCTTTAGACTTTTTCTTCTTTGTATTGACAATTTCAAGTGCAAGAAGCAAAGTTCCTGAAAATACTAATATTAGAGGACTCACTGTGAATCTTTGAAGACTCCATGAAGACATAAATTGATGTTTAAATACAAGCTGTTCCTCAGACAGAAATGATTATTTTGTCGGCCGAATGAACCAAAATGAAAAGCTTGGCTTATAGAAACCATTATCTGCTTCGATCTTCCCTTATCTAAGGCCAAATTGAATTTTTTATGTTTAATTTTTCTTCCTGGACAGAAAGACATTCCGCCAAGACAGGATTGAGTGAAAGGAATTTTTCAATGCAGCAAAGTGTTTGGGAAAAAATGGACTTTGGTGAATCCCACTGGGGATCGTTTCATAACAGAAGTTTCACAATGTGCTGTGTTCGTGTCCCTGTGAAATTGGTTGTTTCTGAGTGGAGAGGCAAAGCAAGGAGTCTTGGGGTTTTGTTTTCGGACTCTGTGCCCTTGCAGTGGATGGCAGACAGAAGACCTGGGAGACCCGGGGCCTGGGACTCCCCTCCACCTGGTGCCTTTGCAAAGGCAAAGAACAGTGTCTGGGACAGTCCTGACGCTCTCTGGACAACCTACCAAAGTCCCGTCATTTAGTTGCAGTGACTGGTGTCCCAGGGCACTTTTGAGGACTTTTTTCTTTCCTCACTAGCCCTGAGAACATACTCCTGGCGACTTGAAACTCTGCTCTGCAGTCTCTCTGAGCCTCATCCATTATTTCAAGTTTCATCTTTTTTAAAAAAAATTATGATATTGTTTTATGAATTTTTTAGAGACACATGGTATTATGATGTACATATTAGCTTTTAAAACGTATTTATTTATTTATTTTTGGCTGTGCTGGGTCTTCATTGCCGCATGTGGGCTTTCTCTAGTTGCGGCAAAGTGGAGCTACTCTCTAGCTGCGGTGTGCGGGCTTCTCATTGAGGTGGCTTCTCTTGTGGAGCTCACGCTCTAGGGTGCATGGGCTTTAGTACTTGTGGTGTGAGCTTAGTTGCTCCGTGGTATGTGGTGTCTTCCTGGGCCAGGGATCAAACCTGTGTCCCCTGCATCGGCAGGTGCATTCTTAACCACTGAACCACCAGGGAGTTCCAATGTGGACCTGTTTTGATCAGCCCCGAGTACCTCCTCTCTCAGCATCTCTGAAGCCTGGACTAAAATCTAGGACTAGCCTGGACTAGGTTGAGGGGGCCAAGGCTGCCTGATTTATTTCCAGCTATTACAAGCTGTGCCCGGCAGGTTGCATGCATGCTCTCTTTCACACACTCACACAGTTTACTCACGTGCAAAGAAAGGTAAATATTACTGGAGTTGGAGAAGCAGAGTGGGGGTGATTGGGCTCCAAAGGGCAATGACAGGAGCCTCTAGCTGGTCCGGCCTTTGTTGGCCCTCCCTGGGGGCCTCCTCTTCTCCTCCCTCCTCTCTTATCTGCAAGGTGATCCTGGGTCAGGTCTTCACCATTAAGAGCTGGACTTGGCTGTCTTGGCTGCCAGGGCCTCCATGGGCCCTGCTTTGTTGGAAATGAACAATTATAGGTTTCATAACCTTTCAAAGTGGGCTTCCTCTTTGACTAAAAATGCTCTACTGGGAATCTATTGTAAAGGCATATAATCTGAGATGTGCAGAGAGGTTTAGTTTCCAGTTCGGTTTGGGAAATTAAAAGTTGGAGAAAACTTAAAGACTTAGTCATGGGGAGGTTGCTGTTTAAAAAAAATCTACAGGACTTCCCTGGTGGTACAGTGGATGAGAATCCTCCTGTCAATGCAGGGGACATGGGTTCGATCCCTGGTCTGGGAAGGTTCCACATGCTGAGGGGCAACTAGGCCTGTGTGCTGCAACTACCGAAGTCTGCGAGCTTAGAGCTGGTGCTCTGCAATAAGAGAAGCCATCGAAATGAGAAGTCTGCACACCACAACAAAGAGTAGCCCCCATTTGCTGCAACTAGAGAAAGCCCTGGAACAGCAGTGAAGACCCAGTGCAACTAAAAATAAAATAAACACATAAAAAATTTACAGTTCTTGCTTACTTATTTGTTGCTTTACTTATTGGGTGCACCAAGCAGTTTGCAGGCTCTTAGCTCCCCAATCAGTGATTGAACCTGTGCCCTCTGCGGTGAGAGCAGAGAGGCCTAAGCACTAGGTCTCCAGGGAATTCCCTACAGTAACTGTTTAGAATGTCATGTGTGTGGTTAAAAACAAAAATGACGTCAAGGCATATTTATGAACATTGGAAGGAGTCTATGATGTCACAAGTTTAAAAAATGTGGCTTATAAACCAGTATGTATGAATTGGTTCCTTTCTTTGTAAAATGTTTATGGAAGAGGTTTTGGAAGAATCTGCCTTAATAGATGATGTCTGTGCATTAGCTTTTTTGAATCTAATCAGAGTCAGTCTCTAGTTTAGGGACCTTGGGCAAACCAGCCTTAGTTTCTTCATCTGCATAATGGGGGTGATAACCTCATTTTGTAATATTAAAATTTTAAGAGGTATATGCTCAGTGTTTAGTTGTGTCTGACTCTTTGCAAACCAGTGGGCTGTAGCCCACCAGGCTCCTCCATCCATGGGATTTTCCAGGCAAGAATACTAGAGTGAGTTGCCATTTCCTTCTCCATATTTAAGAGGAGAGCATTTGTTTAAAATCCTTAGAAAAGTGTCTGGTACCCAGTGAGCTCTTAATAAATATTACCTGTTATTATTGTCTGTATTTTCTGTATTGAACATACATTGTCTCTAGAATGAGAAAAAAATTACCTTTTGAATGAAAATCAAAAAGCAGGGAGACTGACCTGCTTCTGTGAAGTTAAGTCCCATTCACTTTTCATTACTAATAACCGCACCTCTTTCCTGTCCTCAGGGGTTTCCTTTTCTTTTTTCTGGAAGACACAAGGAGAACAGTCCACATCAATCCCTTCTGCCTATGGAGGACAGGTCATTTCCAACGGGTTCAAAGTCTGCTCCAGCGGCGGCAAGGGTTCCGTGGAGCTATACACGCATAACAAATCCGTGACGTGGGAGGCCAGCTTCAGCCCCCCAGGTAAGGGCGCCACTGGCCTGAAAGATGCTCCGGGAGGTTGGGGAGGGGGGAAGGCGGGAGGAGGCCCGGTGTCCCGCCCCTTCCACCTCCTGATAGGAAGCGGATGAACCCAATGGATGTAGAGCTGCGGGGCGCTCTCCTTGGGGCACGTGAGCCCCTTCCTAGTCCAAGGGGCTGCTTGGGAAGACTTACTGGAAAGGGTGAGCTAGCATCCTTTGCTTAGATGTCTGCCTGGTTAGTTAAGGGCCAGGATTCTGCAGCCAGGCGCTTGGATTCTGTCTGACTGCAGGCAGTGTTACTGCGTCATGTTAGTGCACGGGAGCCTCAGTTTCTGTGCAGTGAAGATATTAACGATGCTTCGCTCACAGGCTGGAATATAGCTGTTGGCCCAGCGGTTATTGTTTCTCCTTTTCCTGTCTTTCCCCCTCTTTCTCCTGCATCTTCCTTTTGCCTTCTCCTCCTCCTCTTCTACTCCTTTCCTTTCCTCCTTCTCTGGCCCTCCTTCTTTTTAGTGGTGCAAACTTGCAAATGTTTCAACTTTGATGTGAAAAAGCCTTTGGAAAAGAGGGGCTGATGATGGAGGGAAAGAAAGGATGCTGGAGGAGAGGCGAGGGCACCAGGCAGGGAGGGGCCCCAGGATTCAGGAAGGATGCTCCAGGACCTGGGAAGGGGAGGTGGAGGGGCGGGGAGCTGGGTGTGTGCAGATGTGCCTGAGATCCTAGGTGGGTGTTGGGAGGCCACATGGTTCTGTTCCACAGATTCCTGTTTTCTCTGGGGCACAGTTCGATCCTAGCTGACCAGGCAGGAGGGCAAAGGTGTGGGGCAGGCACCTGGGGGAAGCTGGAGGTCTGTGAACTAGATGGAAAGAGGTGACCAGGGACTCAGAGCATCTTCAGGTAGCATGGAGGGGGCATCCAGTCCAGACTGCAGACTAAGAAGGGAATCTCACAGGTAGAAGGCAAACTGAGAGTCTGGAATGATCTCCTCCAGGAGGAAGTGATGACATTCCTGACCTAGTTAAGGAAAACTCATTTTCTGGACCACTTTAAGGAAGGCTGTGTGTCTCCTTTTTTTTTTTTAAACATGGAGCCAAGCAGCCTGGGTCAGGTCTCGCTCTGTACCCTCTCTGCCAGCTGTGTGGACCCAAGTGCCTTACTCACCCTCCCTGTGTCTCAGCGTCCTCATCCGTATTGTCAGCAGTGACAGTATTAGGTCAAAGGGCGACTGTGAGAGTGAAGTGAGTTAACATGCAAGGAACCTAGAAGAGAGCGGTGCCCAGGGAATACCGAATGCCTTTGCCTGATTCTGCTGGTACTTTAAGCTGGGGTCAGGCTTGTACCTCTGGAAAAGCGGCAAATTCAGCGCATGCAGACTTTGCGAGAACTTTGCGTGTCTGCCCTCTCTGATCCTCGGGGCCAGAAATCGTCTCTGCCTCGCGTTTCCTTGCTGACGTGCATGTCCTGCAGCTTGTTCACAGCTCTTATCATGTTCTAACTGCTATCAATCTAACAGTCTGCTCTCCCTGCCCCTTTGGGGCTGACACAGTATCCGGTACTGAGAAGGTTTCTTGTTATGTTTTAAGGTCAAATCTATTGAACCCTGATTGTTCATCTACCCAGAGAAATGGGGAGAATTGTAAATATTTCTGCCTGATATTGTGCTCTTATTTGTTCCTTGAAGGTATTTTCACATTCAAGGACAATGATACTTTTCTAAAAATCATAAAACGAAGAGAAACATTTTTAGTTTTTATTATTAAAAAAAATTTATGTATCTGTTTACTTTTGTCTGTGCTGGGTCTTTGTTGCTGTGTGTGGACTTTTCTCTAGTTGCGGTGAGCAAGGGTGTTGCTAGCCAAAATCTTGGACTTCTCTACCCACCAAAGCTGAATAAAAAAACAATATGAAAACAGAGTTTGAAAGAAATAGAAAGGTGGCTTTAATTCTTAGCCAGCAGAGAGGGTAACACAGTAGGCTTAAGAATTGTGGCCCCCCTCCATGAGAAGTCTAGGGGCTTATATAAGGCGAGGGCTCACAGTCAGGAGTCAGTGATGAGGAGCAAGGTGATAGGATCTTGACTTCTTCCTCTTGCATTGTTTCAAAGGCAGTCATAAACTGGCTTCAGTAACCCAGTCATTGAGTCTGGCAGTTGGGTGGCTCTGTGGCCTTCTTTATGATATGTAACTACAAGGGGAAGGGTGTTGTAAGGATAAACACCAGATAAGGGATGTATTTAACATAGAGTCAAAGGAAAAAATGTGAACCGTAGCTTCTGCAGAGTTAGGAGGCAGAAAAGCGAACTTTGATACAGACATGCAGAGTTAAGAGCAACTGAAGTAAAAAAAAAAAAAAATAAGTTGACCAATCCTGAGCGAGAAGCCTGGGGTAACTGCTTATACATCCTATAAAGGGCCCCTTTCAGCACAGGTCACTGGGTGCATCTGAACACCCACTACACAATGAAATGAGGCCCTTTGTGGTGCCAGCTGTTGTCAAAGTCCAGCGAAATTTCTTCTTGTGGGTCAATGTGGTTCTCATGCCAGAGCCATGAGTCACCACCAAGGCTCCTTGATGGAGGGTCTGGCGGAGCCAGGAGTGGTCTGTCCTCCCCCACTCTGCCATCACACGCTCAAGGTCAGGGTGGAGTTGGGTACTGGTGGCCTGAGGGCTGAATCAGGCTCTCAGATATGTCTCACTGACCTGCCTGGGAATGGTCTAGGCTGGATTAAAAAATACATTTGAACAAGTCAATTTAAAAAAAATAAGCTCTTCTTTTTTAAAGGTTTACTTTTTTAATTATTATTTTTTTGACATGTACACACTGGACCATTAGTTATTATTTCATTTAACTTAAAATGGCAAAGGATATCTTTGAACAGGCTTCTGGGCTTTGGGGAGTGAGAGTGACTTCATTCCTGAGCTCCTAAGACTGAGGGAAGTCAGATGTGTATTATGACCCATGTGTGTGTGTTAGTTGCTCAGTTGTGTCCGACTCTTTGTAACCCCATGGACTGTAGGCCACCAGGCTTCTCTGTCCATGGAATTCTCCTGGCAAGAATACTGGAGTGGGTTGCCATTCCCTTCTTCAGAGGATCTTCCCAACTCAGGGATCGAATCCAGGTCTCCTGAATTGCAGGCAGATTCTTTACCATCTGAGCCACCGGGGAAGCCCATATTATGACTTAGGACTCAACCAATGACCTACTATTATAAGGGAGAGAAATGTGTGTAAAACTAGGATGGCCACGAGTGTTGAGCTAGAACCCACATCTTCAGAAAGGTGTGTCTGCTCTTTCCCAGGCCACTACTGGACTCACGTCCTGTTTACATGGAAGTCCGAGGAGGGCCTGAAAGTCTACGTCAACGGGACCCTGAGGACCTCAGACCCAAGTGGAAAAGCGTCTCTTGCCTACGGGGAGTCCAATGACAACCTCGTGCTGGAGTCTAAGCAGGACCGGACCAAGAGCTACGAGAACAGAGCTTTTGATGAGTTCATTATCTGGGAACGGGCTCTGACACCCGATGAGATCGCCATGTACTTCACAGCTGCCACTGGTCAGTGAGAGGGCAGGGGCTGCGAGCCGGGTGTGACGTCAGCGCTGGGGGGTGGGGACCTTCCTACCTACTGCCCCTTTACCAGCAGCAGATAGCTCTCTGCTCTCTCCTGCTGGGCTGTTGGTACTGCAGGCTGACTGCGTCCTGGTCAGTTTTTTCTAAAACTCCTTCTCCCTAAGATGGAGGAATTCATAATTTACCAGAAACACACTGAGGCGAATATTCGCATGCTGGTCACCAGGGAATTCTTGAAGTTTGTGATAGATGGTTATGGAAAGTTTAGGGAAGCAATTGTTCCCGGTCCATTTGATCCACAAATGTTTGCCACATGCCTTCCGCATGTCAGACTCACCCATGGACCCTCAGAGAGCTCCTCTGCCCACCTCCCTTCCTGCTCAGCACAGAGCGGTGGTTCAGACCAGGGACCTGGTGGACCGGCGGACCTGGTTTCAAAGTCTCGCTCAACCACGATGAGCTGTGGGACTTGGGAAGTCACTTTGTTAAAAAATTGAGGTAAAATTCATGTAATGTGAACGTCATCATTTTATAGCACACGATTCAGTGGTACTTACTATGTCCACATGTTCTGCAACCATCCTTCCCAGAGAAACCCCGCCCCCATGAACTGTCCTCCCCATTTCCTCCTCCCCTGCCCCTGGCAATCACTGACTTTCTTTCTTTCTCTGTGGATTTACCTGTCCTGGATATTCCGTATACAAGGAATCATATAATATGTGACCTTTCGTGGCTCAAGTGATGTCGCTAGGGAATCTGTTTTGGACTCTGCCTTCTTTTGTTTTCTTGTGGTGCCAGAATGGCTGCCATTCCCTCCAGGATCACATTCCTATGCGTCGCCATCCACCCCCACCTCCCCGCCCCACGAAACCTTAGCAGGAAACAAGGAACTTATTTTTTCTGTCATCTACTACAACCCGGCTGGCCATCACTGTTGTTGGCCCACACTGACCACGAACCAATTACTGTGGGTGGGGATGTGGAATATTCTGATTGGCTTAAGCCTGGGTCACAGTCCGCCCCACTGAAATGGCAGTGAGGTCAGGGCTCCCCCCACCAGTCCCCCTCCAGAGCACAGTCAGGGCGCTGATCTCAGAGCCACTGTGCAAGCAAAACCAGCCTATATCCACAGCAGCCTCTGATGTCTCCATCTTTCACCAAGAAAACAGAATTCATTTCCTTTCACAGAGGTGACACAAGACAAAATATACCATCCGTTAGGAGGAAAAAGGATATCAATCGACAGCAGTTTATTGCCTAAGATTCCGAGATTTGTCACCTAGAGACCAAGATAGCATCTGTACTTGTGTTACTGAAAGTCTCAAACGACTCCTGCCTCCCCAGGAGCTTACTGTTTTAGCATCACTGGAAAGAGGCTTTAATGTTCCTGGCCCTTTTAGCTGTGACAGCAAAACCTGTCACCAGGACATCTCTGGGCTCAGGGATGTGGCCTGTCAGTCTCCCCATCCCCACCTCCACCCCAGCCCTCCACCCCCTGCTGCCACAGTGCCATGTGTCAGGAATTCCCTGCAACTGAATCACGTGTGTGTGTTCACCCTCAATCTTCACATTTGGGGAGGGCTCTGTGCAATTTTGGGAGACTGGAGAAGTGTTCTCTTAATACTTGTGTATCCTGGGGGCTTCAGGCCCTACCTTTACTGAACCAGAAATGGACTCCTAATCCCACATCACTTGGGGATTTGGTTCTGAAGACAGAGGCCATGATGTAAATCCTGTATTGAAAAGTGTCCCTCAAAGACCCCTGAAGACCTGGTGTGGGGCTCCTGGACCATTACTTAGTCCAGCTCAGCTGCGTTCAGGGCAGCTGTGCTCAGATAAACAACTGAGGCTGAAATCCAGCTGCTGTGGTGCTGTGTCCACAGGACAAGGTAGAACCTGTTCTTTGCATAAAGATCTGTCTGCACATGAAGCTGTGAGCAAGGCTGCAGGTGCCCAAAGAGGGAGCATCTCCCTGGGTGACCTGTCTGGAGGGGGCCCTTCTCCTAATCCCTTAGCTGGTGACAAACAGGCAGAAAACAGTAAATCATGGCACACGTCTTGTTTCTTTTTGACTGTGCTGGGTCTTCATTGCTGTGCACAGAATCTCTCTGGTCATGGTGAGTGGAGGCTACTCTTCCTTGCGGTGTGCAGCCTTCTCATTGTGGTTTCTCTTGTTGCAGAGCAGGGGCTCTAGACGAGAGGGCTTCAGTAGCTGCAGCTTGAGCACTTAGTGGCCCTGTGGCATGGGGGATCTTCCCAGACCAGGGGTTGAACTTGTATCACTTGCATTGCAAGGTGGATTCTTAACCACTGGGCCACCACAGAAGTCCCATGATTACATCTTTGGTTTTGGATGTCTTTCTGATTGTGGTCATTCATAACTGACCACCTGGGGTCTCGAATAGAATCCTCTGGATGGAAGGGGCTCAAGAAGATGGTCTCCCCACCACTTGGCTGGGTTCCAGTGTCATCTCGCTGGAAGGGAAGGGGCCAGGTTTCCTGTCTGTCCCAGCCCGGTGATTCACAACCCTCTGTATTTTATGTCTAACTAGTCCACAGGGCGATGGAAATCCATTTCTTTTGCTTCTTTATTTATTTGAAATTGGTGCAAGCTTGTATGAAATCATCTTTTTATATGATGTTTTGCCTGAAGGATGTTTCCAAGCAATTTAGACTATAAATGGAAAACTAATTTGATCTGTGAAAATCCATACAATCTCCCCATTTGGCTGATTTATTAGACCTTTATCTTTCCAGAAGCATTCCTACTCACAGCGTTCTCGGGCTCTCTTAGTTTGTATCTGAAACTGGTAGATTTTTGTTAAAAAAGAAAAAACAGTAGGCCTTCCTGAGGGTGAACGAAGTGACCACGTTTCAGTCCTTAATTATTATTATTATTTTTTCCAGGAGAGCAGCTTTCGCTGTCTTCAACATCACCCAGCTTCTCCGTGACACCCACAGTGAACACCATGGTGAGCGATGCATTTAGTTTTGCCTCCCATCTTGGTGATGTCTGTTTGCTTGGATTAAGTGCCAGGAGAGTGGGAATCCCATTAGACCAACTGGCTCTGTCTTGGTAGCCAGTGTTAGCACTAATTCTTGACGCTCAACGTGACTGAAGGGAAGACCCTCGGCTCCCCGTGACCTGTAGCCTCAGGTGCCCACATGGAGTCAACAAGGCTTACCAGGGATCACCCAACATGAGGTTGTTTCTTGGTGCACTTGGCACCATGACTGGAGAGTGAGAAGGAGGTGGCCTGGACACTTAGCTTGTCTCTGCACCATCTTCTGATGTTTGAGGAAAGGATCCATTCCTTTAGAAAGTTTTCCCTTCTGATATGCGCATTTGTAATCAATCAACTTTCCTTCCCTGAGAACTTTAATGTAATAGTGAGGGAACAGACTCTAGAACCACCTGTTTGGGTTCAAATCCCAGTTCTCTCATTTATTTCTGCATAATTTGCTTAGTTTCATCTATCAATCACGTGTGTATTTCATGAGGTTGTTGTAAGGATGAAACGTTAATATATGTTAAATGGTCACAAGAGCATATAGGAAGTGCTATCATCATGATTATTATGGTGTGAGAAGCATGAGGCCCAAAGGACAGACTGAACTTCTGTAGACATCTTGGCTTTAGTCCTTAACAGAACTCATGTCACTGATTTCTTTCAGGTGCCCACCGATGCCTACCATCCCATCATAACCAACTTGACAGAGGAGAGGAAAAACTTCCGGAGTCCTGGAATTGTTCTGAGTTACCTTCAAAACATGTCCCTCAGCTTACCCAATAAATCCCTCTCAGAGGAGACAGCATTCAACCTCACCAAGGTAAAGGCTATGTGATTTCTGTGCCCAGTCGATCAGGGATGGCAAACTGCCAGACCATGGCTGACAAGTGTGTCTTGTTTGACCTACATGGAGCTGAAAAAATCAGAAACTTTTATATAGAAGTCTGGATTTCAGAATTCTCATGAACAGCCCCATGGCATGGACTATACACTGTGTAGTCAGCTCTACACAGCTCGGTGGAGTTTCCTTCAGATGAGACTCGACTCTTCATCTCCTTTTCCCAGTGTCCAGCCAGGCTGTCCTGTCTCTCCATCGACCTGGCCCCTTCACATGCCTAGTTGCTTCAGTCATGTCCAGTTCTGTGACCCTCTGGACTGCAACCCACCAGGTTCCTCTGTCCGTGGGTTTCTCCAAGCAAGAATTCTGGAGTGGGTTGCCAATGCCCTCCTCCAGGGGATCTTCCTGACCCAGGGATCGAACTCGGGTCTCCTGCATTGCAGGAAAATTCTTTACTGTTTGAGCCACCAGGGAAGCCCCACTTGACCCCTGTAGGCATTTGAATTTGCAACTCTGGCTCTAAACTGCTACCTCCCTTGGCAACAGCTAGAATGCAGAGTTGGGTCTTTGGCAGATTTAGCCATGGGGTCATAGTGTGACCCCAACACTGTGACGTATCTCAATGGGAATTTCCAGAGTTACTGAAAACACTTATTGAATGCACCGTGTATGGCACTAGAACCAAGGTACTTTACATTCTCCTTAAGATCTTTCCAGGTCAAGGTAGAGGAGGATGTTGGGCTTCTATGGGCCTGATAACTTCAATCTCAGCACAGGGCTCTTGGCTGCTGATATCCAGAGAAAAGGAATGTGAGACTGTTACACTTCAAAAGTGTAGATAAGGGTTAAGAGCAGGATGTATAGGGTCTGATTGCTGGGCTGAACATCTCTCTGCTGGTTACTTACTGTGCACCCTTGGTCAAGTTACTTTATATCTCTGCCTCACTTTGCTCATCTGAGATATGGGAAGATAATAGTAGTACTTACTTTATTGGGTTCTTAGAAGGTTCCTACGGAGAAGGCAATGGCACCCCACTCCAGTACTCTTGCCTGGAAAATCCCATGGATGGAGAAGCCTGGTAGGCTGTAGTCCATGGGATCGCGAAGAGTCGGACACGACTGAGCGACTTCACTTTCACTTTTCACTTTCATGCATTGGAGAAGGTAATGGCAACCCACTCCAGTGTTCTTGCCTGGAGAATCCCAGGGACGGGGGAGCCTGGTGAGCGGCCGTCTGTGGGGTCGCACAGAGTTGGACACGACTGAAGCGACTTAGCAGCAGCAGCAGAAGGTTCCTATGTGCATAGTATGACTCTGGCACTTTTTAAGAGTTCTCAATCCTTCCTGGTTTCCTTGCTGAAGACAAACCCAAAGAAGCAGCCAAAAAAGCACGGGAAAGCGTGTGTTCAGTAAACAAGACGTCTTGATTTGCTAGGAAGCATTTGTCCCGGTAGCTCTCCTGCCCAGGTGAGAGAAGCAAGAGTAAGCCTTCTCAGATTTTGTTCATTCATTCATAGAATGTGGTAAGTTCTGGGGATCCATGATGACCAAGAACTACTTCCTGCTTCCAAGAGGCTCAGGACTGAGAGGGTGGAGATGGACCATGGAGTCTGAAAAGTGTCCTGAGTTGCAGCTGCTCAGTGACTCTGGAGTCAGGCAAGCCTGGGTTTAACGCTTAGATCTATGCTGTTTTCAAGCCTCAGTTTCCCAGTCTGTGACATAGGGATGCTTCGATGACCCAAGTCTGTCTCTGTTAGAATGGTTTTGGTTGCAAGTAAGCAGTAATATGACCAAGTATTGTTAAAATAGGGGCATTTAATTGCTTCACTCCAGGTTTGATTACTTCAGTCTTTCGTTTACAGCAGGGATCTAGGTGGCAGAACTGCAGTCCCCTTGGCATTCTATTCTATTTTCAAGTGACTGAAATGGCTCCAAACACTACACCTCACTGACAAAGACCAGGAGGAAAAGGGAAGGCAGGGGGCACTTCTGTCTTTACAGGGCAGGAAATTCTTTCCCGTGGTTCCCCTTGCAGTTCCCCTGACATGACCACGCCTAGACCAATCACCGGCCAAGGGAACGGAACTGGCTCCGTGGCTCAGCCAATCATATGGAGAAATGGGCGGGGCCAAGACAGCCCTGTATAAGCACTTCCAGGCTTCCTGCAGGAAGCACTTCTGGGTTCTTCAGTTGAGCTCAGGGGGTGGGAGTGAGGCTATCCAGAGGGAGGGTCGAGGCCCTTCTGTAGTCTTGCAGGGATGTCTATATGGGAACATAAAATTCCATGCAAGTCTACACAGGAAACTGTGTTAAAGCTGGGTGATTTACTCTTTGAACTCCCCTGTTTCCCCTCAGATACACTGGACAGTGTCAGAGGTAGCAAAATGCTTTCAAGAGCCAGATGAACAAAGTAAATGGATATTAGGTCAGACATGCAATAAGGAGGAGTAGAGACTGTGGCTCACCGGGAAGTACCCACCCATGGGGAGTTCAGTTCAGTCGCTCAGTCGTGTCCGACTCTTTGCGACCCCATGAATCGCAGTACGCCAGGCCTCCCTGTCCAGCACCAACTCCCAGAGTTCACTCAGACTCACGTCCATCGAGTCCGTGATGCCATCCAGCCATCTCATCCTCGGTCGTTCCCTTCTCCTCCTGCCCCCAATCCCTCCTAGCATCAGAGTCTTTTCCAATGAGTCAACTCTTCGCATGAGGTGGCCAAAGTACTGAAGTTTCAGCTTCAGCATCATTCCTTCCAAAGAAATCCCAGGGTTGATCTCCTTCCGAATGGACTGGTTGGATCTCCTTGCAGTCCAAGGGACTCTCAAGAGTCTTCTCCAACACCACAGTTCAAAAGCATCAATTCTTCGGCACTCAGCCTTCTTCACAGTCCAACTCTCACATCCATACATGACCACAGGAAAAACCATAGCCTTGACTAGACGGACCTTAGTCGGCAAAGTAATGTCTCTGCTTTTGAAAATGCTATCTAGGTTGGACATAACTTTTCTTCCAAGGAGTAAGCGTCTTCTAATTTCATGGCTGCAGTCACCATCAGCAGTGATTTTGGAGCCCCCAAAAATAAAGTCTGACACTGTTTCCACTGTTTCCCCATCTATTTCCCATGAAGTGATGGGACCAGATGCCATGATCTTCATTTTCTGAATGTTGAGCTTTAAGCCAACTTTTTCACTCTCCTCTTTCACTTTCATCAAGAGGCTTTTGAGCTCCTCTTCACTTTCTGCCATAAGGGTGGTGTCATCTGCATATCTGAGGTTATTGATATTTCTCCCGGCAATCTTGATTCCAGCTTGTGTTTCTTCCAGTCCAGCGTTTCTCATGATGTACTCTGCATAGAAGTTAAATAAGCAGGGTGACAATATACAGCCTTGACATACTCCTTTTCCTATTTGGAACCAGTCAGAGCTTCCTGATTTTAACCATTATGTTTATCTCTTCTGATTTTGCAAGAAAAGCAAAAACCCAGAATTTTAAAATGGACTCTTACCCATTAAAAAAAGAAAAGAAAAGTGGGCAGATAACAAATTTAAAAGCAGTTGTGTACAAACCAAATAAAAGACATTTATGAATGGATGCAGCCTGTGGGTCATCAGTTTGAAATCTCTGGTGGGGGCCGTGTGGGGATGGATACTTGACTCTGAGTGTCCTGTAGAGGAATCATGTGGATTTACCCCAAACCCCACCAATTTGGATTGGATGAGAAATAAAAATCTTTGGTGTCCATTATCTAATTTTCCACAGTGTCCTGGCTTCTCACCACCAATAGTTCAACAAGAAAGTGAAAAGGAATTTCTTATGCTGGGTAATAAGGTGGCCATTAGCCACACGTGGCTCTTGAACACTTGAACTGTGGCCAGTTCAAATCAAAGTGTAAAATACACCCTGGAGCTCTAAAATTTAGTGTAACAGAAGAATGTAAAATATCAAACTGGTGATTTTTATATTGATTGCATGTTGAAGTGATATTTTAGCTATATTTGGCTAAGTAAAATATATTATTAAAAAGTAATTTCACCTATTTTCTTTTAACTTTTAAAAATGTGGCCACTAGAAAATCTAAAACAAAAATTTGGCTTGCATTATATTTCTGTTCAAATGAACTGCCCTAGATCAGGAGTCAGCGACCTAAATACTTGCCACTGACTAATGAGTGTCACCTGGATCAAATAAGATACCATCTATCAGAATGCTTTGTAAATATAACCTGAGGCACTGATGAGAGCTATTTTCGTTTACTGCTGTATATATGCAAAATCCAGCCTGTAGTTGATGGAGATGAGAAAATGAAAGGTCTTATGATTTTGAGGCTTAAGAATATATGCTAAGCAGTGTCATCCTGTCTGCCTTTAGACTTTCTTAAACACCGTGGGAGAGGTTCTTTGGTTGCCCAGCTGGTCTGCTGTATCAGAGGTAAGAGAAAAGAACATTTTGGTCTTCAGAAGTACCTTGGGAACCTTTTTGTCTTCCTTGAAGTGGCATAAATATGGCCCAGTTCACATCTGTAAGAGAAATGATGCATCTCTCAGTCATGAGATCTGGGATATTAGAGCTCATTTTAATAGGATATGTGATTAATTTTCAATGCTCTGTTTTCTCTATGGATCAGAGCTCTGCAAACATCAGTACATGGTGCTGTCCTCAACACAGAGCAGGGAAATGGTTGGATTTCTTCATGAGGAATGTATGCATGTGTGCTTGTTTATCATTTTAGTAGTTTTTTTTTTTTACCATCACATTGTCCTTGAATGATAATAAAACATATTTGATTAAAGATCACTGTGTTAAATGAGAAAAGTCAAACGTGATAATATACACTTCATGATTATGAGTGATTATATGTAGAAATCAAAGCAGCTTCTCCTTTTCTCTGTACTCTAAAGAATTAGGAGAATGAAATGCTTTTTCTTTTCTTTTTAAAAATAACTGTCTTGATTTTACTTATTTAAGAAATAAAACAAGTGAATATGTTTGGAGTAGTTAGAAAATGCAGTTAATAAATACATATAAAATAAAAATCACCTGAAATCCTCAGACTGAGTGAGGATTGTTCATATTCTTATATATATGTGAAAGTGAAGTCACTCAGTCGTGTCCAACTCTGCAACCCCATGGACTGTAGCCTACCAGGCTCCTCCATCCATGGGATTTTCCAGGCAAGAGTACAGGAGTGTATTGCCATTTCCTTCTTCAGGGGATCTTCCCGACCCAGGGATCAAACCTGGGTCTCCTGCATTGTAGGCAGACACTTTTACCGTCTGAGCTACCAAGGAAGTCCTATATATATATGTGTGTGTGTGTTTCTTATAATCTAGTTTTCAGTTCTCTTATATGCATATAATAGAAATTTCTCTCTCTATTTCTCTCTCTCTTTTTTGGCCACAACATGTGGTTTGTGGGATTTTAGTTCCCTGACCAGAGATTGAACCTGCACCCTCGGTAGTGAGAGCACAGAGTCTTAACCACTGGACTGCCAGGGAATTGTATATAGTTATATATAATTCTTATATGCATATATTCTGTAAATATGCTATCTGAATTTACTAGTTTCTCTTTAATTAGAATCTTTCCTAATGATAATAAGTATTCTTCAGCAATGCTGTATAAGTCAGGCTAGGTTAGGCTATGTCACCATTACAAATAGACTGTACACCCCAGTGGCTCCATGCAGTGGACATTTAGTTCTCACCCATGCCAAATATGATGTGAGTCTGGGGAGCCTCTTCTCTGCCCAGTGACCTGATTCCTGGCTCTGCCCATTTTCTGAGGCTACTGTTTCAACATATGACTTCCTGGGTTGCCCAGCAGGGGTGGAGAAGTGGGGAGGAGGAAAACTCTTGACTGTCTTGCCTGGAAGGGCTGCAAGCACACCGTTATTTAAAGTACTCCTTCTCCTGAACTCCTATAATGTTTAAAACGTATCTGCCAGTTTGTGGCAGAATGACCTCTCCTTCTCATTATGAGTGAGATTGCTCCAAGATTTATACCTGAACTTTTTATTTGAACAGCTTCAAATAGAATGGGAAGGGACTTCACAGTGGCAAAGGAGGAGAAAAACAGTCATGAGCTTAAGATCAATATAATATTCCCTAGAAACAAATTCTGTTTTAAAAGACGCAGTCCTCCAAAGTTGATGATTTCCGGGGGGACAGAACTGCCACCCAGCAAGCCCCCAGAAGATGGCCAAGGAGGACCTGAGCAAATATACTTTCAGCATCATTTTACATGCACTTTTTCTGAATGCTCTTCCACAAAATATGAATAATCATGAAGCTATTCAGACTCAGGCAGGCTCTACTGTGCGTTAAAGGGAAGGTATGAATCAGCCACTACCCAACAGAACTGCATGCCAGAAACACAGATTTTCATGTGCTTAACTGTGCTTGGCTGATTGAAGTCAGGCCATGGGCCTGAAAGAAAATGTCTAAAATTGGCCTCCATGTTCTATTTCCAGCTCATTAGACTCTTACGGAGCATATGTTTGTGAGAGAACGCCTGGGACACTTAGCAACAGATGGATGCTTTTTTCAGAAGGGAGGGAAGGAGAGAGGGGTGTGATGGCAGAGATTCATACACCACACCCTCAGGGGAACTGAGATGCCCCCTCCCTGCTAGACGTGTGTCTGAGGATAAGGGCCAATCAGCCCAGTCTGAGCGGGCTGCAGAGATACAGGGTGTCCTGGAGGGACTCTCTGCCTCCTTGGGGGCAGCGCCCAGTAGGATCGCCTCTGCTTTGGGGACTCAGAGTGAAGAGGCCCTTGGAAAAAGGAAGAGACACAACAGGCTTGTCAGGGAGGGCAGGGGTGACTAGGGGTGCTGGCACCTCCAAAGTACCCTCACCTTTGTGGAGATTAGGACAGAACTGCTGTCTTCATCCTGGAGGGTGTTGGGAGCAATGAGCCCCCTCCTCATGAAGCAGCAGAGGATGGAGTAGGGGGTGCAGATCAGAAAGATGGCAAGGTCCCCAGTGAGTTCAGAGTGGACCCAGGACCAGGTTGGATCACTCTGTGTCTGAGTGTGGAAGCCTTGGAGCTGATGCTCTGGTGACTGGGGTCAACCTCAGCTAGTATTCACGTTGTGTGAGCTCTGCTGGGGTGGGTGACCTCAGTGGTCCCCTCCGCGCCTGTGAAATGGGTCAGTGGTGTGACTGTTTTTCCTCTCATCTGGTTGTCGTGAGGCCAGAGCTTGGCCGGAAACATACTGCTGGGTGTCCTCCTTTGAAGGAATGTTGACAGTGAACTTGAAGCTTGATCTTGTGCATTTGTGTGTTTGATGCCTCCAACTCAAGCACGTGCTGAGTGAGCTCCATCTTCACGTCTCCTTCCTGTCGTGATGTTGTTTCAGGACAGTGCTGTGGTGCTGGGCTTGATAGACACCATCGACACCGTCATGAGCCACATAACTTACAACCTGCAGGCCAGCAAGCCCCAGGTCGCCATCGTGGGTTCCTCGTCCATGGCAGGTAGCTCGGCAGTGGGGGTGTGGGTGAGGCTGGCTGTGCGGCAGGTGAGGGCGGGTGGAAGCGGGGGTGCAGGCAATGCCACCTGCTTGCTGAATTTTGCTGCATTCCTGCATTTTCTTGCATGTGCCCAGGTACTCACAAACCTCACATGCCATCAGTGGAGATGCACCTCTTCATTGTCCTAAACTACGTTGCCTGATGTGCAGTGACATTTTGGAGGAAGACAGGGTTAGGTTGGAACAACCGTGTTCAGCTGGGATGTGCACACAGGACCATGGGAGCCTTTGAGACTGACTTAAGGGCCAGATTCATCTCGGGTGACAGTCTGTCTCAGTGCAGGGCAGGAGACGAGCAGCAGCAGCCCCTGGAGCGTCTGTGGGGTACCAGGTTGCCTAGGGTCAGCTGCAGGTTTCTCCAAGATATTAGTCACATGGTCTCCTACAAGTGAACATCATGGTTCTTGATATTTTCAGAGTCTGTGTCTAGGGAGCATGTGTGCATGCTGAGTTGCTCAATCATGTCCGACTCTTTGCGACCCCATGGACTATAGCCCGCCAGACTCCACTGTTCATGGGAGTTTCCAGGCAAGAATACTGGAGTGGGTTGCCGTTTACTCCTCCACGGGATCTTTCTGACCTAGGGATCTGACCTGCGTCTCCCGTGTTGCAGGCGGGTTCTTTACCACTAGCACCACCCAGGAAGCTTGGTACCCTAATACTTTATCACCAGAGCCACAGTTCTGGAAAGGAAGCTTCATTCACTCACTTGGGCTGGTTTTAATGGGAGTTTGTCGGCCAAGGCAGGTCCCTCCATGCGGTGATGCTTTTGCCTCACTTAGAAGATGAGTGTCATGGGCATTTCATTTTCCTGTGTCTTGTGGAGTCCCCGGTGTGGAGGAGGGGCCCCTCAGCACGGGGGTCTCCCTGCCAGATTGGATGTGGTCAGTGCTGAGGCATCTTAAGCTGAGGGGCTACCCTGAGGGCAGAGGGGTCACCTCAGGCCAGGAGCCCCACCCACCCCCACACGCAGCGGGTGGCAACCAGACAGGTCTGCCACATGGTCACAATTACTGCTCTGGACACTCATTTTTTAGGTTCTTGTTTCCTAAAGGTAATTACACTCCCCAGGAGAGCTCATTCTGTCAAAAAAAAGCAAAAGCAGATGGGATTTTACAGCCCAGTTTCCTGCCCTGGAGTTGACTGACTACAGCTTCATCTCTCTGGCTTGTTTTAGACTTTTCAGTGGCCAAAGTGCTCCCCAAGACCATGAATTCCTCCCACTACCGCTTCCCGGCCCGGGGGCAGAACTACATCGAAATCCCCCACGAGGCTTTCCACAACCAAGGTGAGTGCAGCTTGGGACCCTTGCAGAGGGACTCAGCCTGTGAGATGTGACCGGGCCGAGGGGCTGCCCCAGCCCTCCTCCCTGTGCCGATAGGGCCAGGTTTCCATGGTGGGAACACGGTGCATCATTGATGTTCTTGTGATATCTTTCATAATGCCGACTACAATCCAGCCTTGTGCACTGGGACAGAGGAGGCAGGCTGGCAATCTGCATTCTACACTTGCTCACTGGAGGATTCTTAGCGGACCGTGAGCTGACGTGGCCACCTCCCCTCCCTGCTGGGGTGGCCTCAGGCTGGGTGGCTGGGTGAGGGATTTTGTCCCAGGAGCCTGGGGTTCTCCTCCTGGGCAGTTGAAGTCAAGGTTAGTGATGGGACAGCAGCCAAGGTGATCTCAATTACTCTCTAGGGGGGCCCGGGTGGCTCTGGCCATTTTTGCTATCATGCTTGTCCCCCTGTCTCTTGAAAGATGACTGTGTCTCTGCAGGCGCGTCGCTCTGTCCAGGGACCTTGGGCAGTCAAGGGAGTTGTGGATTCTCGGCACCTGACCATCTGGCCAGAGGCCACGCTCTTCCCATGCTGCCTTCAAGACTGAGGACCAGTCTGGGTGGTGGTCCCCTCTCCAGCTCGGGGCCCTCACTCCCCAGCCCTTGGGAGCTGACCTCTGCTCCCTGTACCCTCTAATTTGCTTTGTGATGGGTGCTCAGGGATGTCGGGGTGTCCTGCTCTCAGGGGACTGTCCTCCCACACTCGGAGTGAGCTGTAGAAGGGAGAGGTCCAGGGGCAATGCCAAGGTTGACCTAATACATACCACTGCACGTGGGGTCTCATCTCATGTGGCCGCTTTTACTGTTAGAAATCCCCAGGTTTTCAGAGTCAGCAAGATCGCAGCCTCATGTGGTCTGCCCACATGGAAACCTCTCAAACTTGGCAGTAGAACTAACTGGTCACAAGCACCGACTCCGTGGCTGAAATTCCTGGGCTCGAATCCCAGTTCAGCCACTCACCTGGGCAAGTTCCTGAACCTGCCCAGCCTCCGTTTCCTCATCTGTGACTTCGGGGACAGTCTTAGTATCTGCCCCAGTCTTTTGTGGTGAGAATTAGAAGAGACAGCTCTTACACCAGTACCTGGCTCATAGTAAATGTGACGTGAATTGTTAATATACATTCCTGAAGTTTCAAAACACTCAACAGATATCCTGGAGAACTCAGGAAGCATTGGGGGACTTGCTCCTCCCAACCTCCTATTAAGCTAGCGGAGGAGGTATCCGAATGGATGATTCCTGTTTCCAAGCTGGAATAGCACAGAGAGGTGGGACCCAGCAGAAGGAGGGACAGGTGTCTGGGTGACTTGTAAATCCTGCATCCGCTGCCTCACTGGAGCTGAGATTGCTGTAAATGCTGCAGACACAGATAGCCCGTGGCATTCGCTCATGGCTGCGTGCTATCGCCTGGCACTGCCAACCACAGCTCACCCGGGCTCTGCCTTTGGAGGGGCGTGGTGTTCCTGGAATGTCTACCCGCCCAGCCACCCCCTCCTCGCCAAGAGTTGTACCATCCACGTGCCCAGAGATGGCTCAGGGGCGGAGCAGGGAGTGGTTGCCGTGGTTGCATTCACGGTTGAAGGGTGGAGTGGAATCTCTACTGGAACTCTGTCCTCACGATCAGTTCTGCCCCTGAATGTCCCTCCCCTTGCCCTTGAGGAGCTGCTGGGTTCCCGGGTCTGAGATCTACACTGTGTGTTGCTGGGCAAGCACTTTTGATGGGGGCTTTGTGTTTCTCTTGTTTATCACTGAGGATGCTGACAGGTGTCTGGTCATCTGTTCTTTCCCCAGCCTGGACCACCATCGTGGGGCTTCTCTACCATTCGGTGCACTATTACTTGAGCAACATCCAGCCGGCCAACACCAAGTGAGTTTCTGGGGGCCAGGTAACATGGCGTGGGGAGGGGGTGCCTGTTTGCTGGGTAGCAGACCACTGGGACACCCCCACCTCCCTGCCACCAGAGGCTCATGCAGTATTGTATCAGCGAACTTGTGGTGCCAATGCCTGGTGCTTCTCTGTTAGAGCAAAGGAAGAAGACGCAGGGATGCCTGCACTGGGGGTTCAGCAAACCTCAGGGGCATGGGCTGATAGTGCAGTGGTCAGGAGCACCGGCTGAGTGACCTTTCCACCTGGAACTGTGTGACCTCGGACAAGTCAGTTGACCCCTCTGAGCCTCAGTTTCCACTTCTGTAGAATGGGAAACGAGCAGCACATGCCTACGTCAGTCAAGACTGTGTTGGATATATCAGCTTAGGCAGAAGGGACCTGAGGGCTCGTGGCACTAAGAAGGGCAGGAGTAGTCAGCTTCAAGCATGGCTGGATCCATGGACCCAGAAGATACTGCTATGACCTGGTCTCTCCTTTCCCTGCCTCTGCTCTCCTCCGTGTCAACTCATTTCCTGGCAAGCCCCTTCATAGAGGCATTGCTGGCTCCCATAGATTCAGACCCACATGGGTTTGGGTCCTGAGATCTCAAGAAGGAAAGTAATTATCTTTCATGAATGAAAAGTCAGTTTCATTCAAAATCTAGGGAAGACTGTGATTGGCCAACTTGGGTCACGTGCCCATCCTGGCCACCCCCCCCCCCCCCCCCCCCACCCGCGTGAGGG
>SJYT01006309.1:363637-376150 GCA_006410635.1 Cephalophus harveyi | reverse complement strand
CACCTGGGTCCCGCCCCCCTCCCCGGCCCCCCCCCCCCCCCCCAGTCATGATGGAAGAGGATCCTGCTCTCTCATTGGCCATGTTTGTTCACATGACCTTCTAGGATTTGGGGCCATGGATCAGCTGTACTCAGACCACAGGGAGGGGCTGGTTCCCCGAGGAAAGATTAGGCATGGGGCGTGTTCCTCCCTTTGAAGGGGTCCGTTGGAGGGGACAGGGAAGTAGAGCCTAGGGCCCGGGCAGAGAAATTGCCAATGAGGTATGAGGCCAAGGGGCCCATTTCTACAGTTAATGTTTGGAAGGCAAAGGGTTTCTGTTGGCCGCAGATCCGCCCTAGACAGGGGCCCTGCAGAGGGCAGCAGGCAGGCTCTGGTCCATCTCTCTTCCCGGGTGTCTGGCACAGCGCCCGGCCCAGAGTGGAGGCTCTGAAAAGGCGCCTGGAGACAGGGCTGTGCATCTCAGAGGGAGCCGCACAGCGCCTCCACCCCTGGCCCCGACGAGGCCCTGCTTCCTTCCCCTGCCAGGACCACGCCTGGGAAAACTGATAGTATGAGAAAGCGTGTTCCTGCAAGCTCACTGTCTCTGCTGATGGGAAGGCGCTGCGGGGGCGGGTTTCAGACGCTGGTGCCGCTGCTGGGTATTTGGAGTCCTGTGTGATGGAAAGCAGGCAGCTATTTTTACCCGCTTACAGATAAATGAGAAATGATAAATACTTTCTAATGATGCAGATAGTCCTGTTATGGGCTCTCTCAGAGGAAGCCTCTTCTCCCACTTGATATCAGGGACCAGCTCTTGGTACAAAACCCTGGGCTAGGCCTGGGGGAAGCAGGCAGTCATGGTTTAGCCGACTTGGAGCGAAGCCTTGTTCTGGGCGTGATTGCCAGGGAGAGCTTGCACGTTGTCAGATCACTTTTAACCTGACACCATGGGTGTGCTTTCCAGAATTCTTCAGGAAAGTCACAAAGGAAGCAACCTGCTTTCCTTGGAAATATGCCCTCTAGACTATTTGGGGGAAATTTCTCCAAACCCAAGATTATGAATGAATAGTGGACCCAGCCTTAGCCCCAATTTATGTATTTACCTCTCTCACTGCTGGAGGTTCATACTGAAACAGACTTTTCAGTGAAATCCATAAAAATGTGTATTTCTGGGGATGGCCAAATCCTTCTGTGGGTTGGAGTAAGGGTGTGGGGAGGACCGTGTTTATACCACATCTGCAGCGCCCCTCATCCTTGGGAAAGGGGACAAAGGCAGGACTAAGTGTTACAGATGGCAGTGGGTACTTTGATTCACTGTGACCAGAAACACACTCTCTCTGGGTGTTGGCAAAGTTTTGCATAAAAGTCCAGATGGTTAATATTTTTGGTTTTACCTGCTATACTGTTTCTGTAACATCTGCTGTGTAAAGGCAACCCTGGACAACACATAAAGAAACAGGGGTGGCTGAATGCCAATAAATCTTATTTATAAGGCCAGGCAGAGCCTATGGTTTGCACAGCCCTGGTGGGCACTGTTATATCGGTGCTGGCGGCAGTGACGGGGACAAGGCTAAGTCTGCCCTGCTGTGGGGAGTTGAACCCCATGCTTAAAGCTTGACCACCAGGTATGATTGTCCTCCATCCTAAGCAGGGGTCCCCAAGCTCCTGGATCTAATGCCTGCTGATCTGAGGTGGAGCTGATGTAATAATAATCTAAAGTGCACAATAAATGTAATGCACTTGAATTATTCCAAGACCATCCCTCAACCCCACCCCTTGTTCACGGAAAAATCGTCTTCCACAAAACTGTTCCCTGGTGCCAAAAATATTGGGGACCACTGATCCTAAGGGCTCCAACCCTCCCATTCCTCTCCTCTCGCTGCCCAGGGGTCTCCAGGGAGGACCACTTGGAGCCTCAGGACCCAAGGCACCATGATCTGCTCTCACAGCCTCTGCAAGTTGTGGGCTGAGAGGCTCACCCAGGCAAAGAGGCCCCCAACTCACAGCCCTCTACCCATTGAAACATTAATACCACGGACCTCTGAACTCTGCCAGCTGTGAATGCAAGCATTTAGTTATTTTCCCGAAGTCAAAACAGAATGATTTTGCGATGATGACCACTTATTTTTCAGGTGTTGGGTCTTCAGTTCTAAGGTTAACACGTGATGCAAAGATGTCTTATTGTCAACGTTAACCTCAGAAAGAATCACCCCGTGGGCCCATCAGGTGTGGTCCCTATATTTGTTGTCTTAGCTCCTGTAGCACGAGGTGGCACAGGGGTGACACCAGCTGTGGTTCACACGCAGACTCGGAGCCAGGCTCCCAGCTTTTTACTCCCAGTCGGCCATCCTGCCCAGCTGGTGAACTTGACACAAGCCTGGCGGTCTCTCTGCCTGCTTGCGTCTTTCCAAGATAGGATGGCTGTCCTGATTTCTAAGGACTTCTGTGAGCTCTGAGTTAATGGTTTAAGTAAAGCTTGGTGCCCTTGAACATGATATGTAAGCTCTTCCTTGTCATTGCATAAGATGCTTGGCTGTTCTCCCATTCTCTGCCTTTAAGATGATTATCAAATTCCACGCACAATTGGAAGCAGATTAATGCAATCGCCTTGATAGTGTTCTGGTGTTCCCACTTGCTTGAACAGCTGAAGTCATTCCACTTCAGTTTTGTGTGTTATCACCCTTACACATTTATGTTTTTGGGTGTGAGGTTGAAAGGATGCAGGGGAATCGTGACGTCCTTTAAACCTCCCTGGGGTGTGGAGTCAGCATATGAGATTGATGGGATAGGAGGGCGACAGGGCTGGATGGGCTCTTCCCCCAACCCTTCCTCTGTTGACCACTCTGGGCCCCACTGATGTCTGCCCTGGGGCAATGACTGACCATCCACAGGTCCTGGATGGGGGTGTCCTTTGTCCCTGCATGAGCCTGGACTCAAGGGATCCTCTGAGGTCCCTGTCTCTGGCCCCATAGTGATGAGAAATGTTCAGTTCTTACTGATTCTCATCTGCCAGCTGGGACAGCTGTTCCTTCAAACCAGCGATCTGAGCTGGACAGGGCGCAGAGTCACCTGCTCCTCCTCCATAGATGGGCCTGGGACTCAGAAGGGATGGGACTCCTTGACTGCAGGGCTGGGACTCGGGCCTCTGGATTTCAGCCTCTCAGTGATGGACTCACTTGTGCTTCAGAAGGATATGTTCCAGGGGGTAGACTTAACTTTAATGCCTGCATTTCTTTTTATTTTTAATGCTACATGTTTTCATTTATTTTTTGGCCATGCTGTGAGGCATGTGGGAGCTCCCCAGCCAGGAATTGAACCCTTGCACCTTGCATTGGAAGCATGGAGTCTTAACTGCTGGTCCTCCAGGGAATTCCCCTGTCTTCACGTCTTTGTAAAGCCAAGCCATTCAGGCAGAAGGAATGACAGGGTCAGAATCACTGTGTAGCAGCCTGTGGGGTAGCCACTGATTTGGGCAGTCATCCTCAATGCTGACACCCCTGGGCGAGGAGTTGTGTGGAGACAGGGTTCTTCCCTCCGCAGGGTACCTGTTAATCACTATGTGAGAAGGTCCTGGAGAGCAGAGACCACTTTAGTCAAGGGATCATGCTCAGCCTCACGGACATCGGGGCAGGCTGATGTCCTGCATCCCCTGATGGGAAGCAGTGGCAAGAGCCATCCTGCCCCCAGATGCTCGGCCTGATACTCCCCATGAAGAAACAGTCAAGGGCTATTTTGTAAAACCTTGGTTTGGACTGTCACACGTCCATGCAGTGGAAGCAGTAACAGGAGCAGGGTCTGTTCCAGGTCAGAGGGGACTGGGGGGACATGGTGACTAAATGGATGCTGCCCCTTCCTTGACAGGAAGGCAGAGCTGTGACAGACGCCCTGGGGACACTGAGGACGCTGGGCTGTAGACTGGGCACCAGATCACGGGTTGAAGCTGGGTCAGATTTCTGAGCGTGGTGATGGTTAGGGTGGTTATGTAGGAGGCAGTCTATTTTTAGAAGATACACTTTAAGTATTTAGAGTTGGAGTGTTATGATGTACTTTCTGATGATTCAGCAAAAAGAAGGGGTCCTGCCCAGCTGGTGAACTTGACACAAGCCTGGCGGTCTCTCTGCCTGCTTGCGTCTTTCCAAGATAGGATGGCTGTCCTGATTTCTAAGGACTTCTGTGAGCTCTGAGTTAATGGTTTAAGTAAAGCTTGGTGCCCTTGAACATGATATGTAAGCTCTTCCTTGTCATTGCATAAGATGCTTGGCTGTTCTCCCATTCTCTGCCTTTAAGATGATTATCAAATTCCACGCACAATTGGAAGCAGATTAATGCAATCGCCTTGATAGTGTTCTGGTGTTCCCACTTGCTTGAACAGCTGAAGTCATTCCACTTCAGTTTTGTGTGTTATCACCCTTACACATTTATGTTTTTGGGTGTGAGGTTGAAAGGATGCAGGGGAATCGTGACGTCCTTTAAACCTCCCTGGGGTGTGGAGTCAGCATATGAGATTGATGGGATAGGAGGGCGACAGGGCTGGATGGGCTCTTCCCCCAACCCTTCCTCTGTTGACCACTCTGGGCCCCACTGATGTCTGCCCTGGGGCAATGACTGACCATCCACAGGTCCTGGATGGGGGTGTCCTTTGTCCCTGCATGAGCCTGGACTCAAGGGATCCTCTGAGGTCCCTGTCTCTGGCCCCATAGTGATGAGAAATGTTCAGTTCTTACTGATTCTCATCTGCCAGCTGGGACAGCTGTTCCTTCAAACCAGCGATCTGAGCTGGACAGGGCGCAGAGTCACCTGCTCCTCCTCCATAGATGGGCCTGGGACTCAGAAGGGATGGGACTCCTTGACTGCAGGGCTGGGACTCGGGCCTCTGGATTTCAGCCTCTCAGTGATGGACTCACTTGTGCTTCAGAAGGATATGTTCCAGGGGGTAGACTTAACTTTAATGCCTGCATTTCTTTTTATTTTTAATGCTACATGTTTTCATTTATTTTTTGGCCATGCTGTGAGGCATGTGGGAGCTCCCCAGCCAGGAATTGAACCCTTGCACCTTGCATTGGAAGCATGGAGTCTTAACTGCTGGTCCTCCAGGGAATTCCCCTGTCTTCACGTCTTTGTAAAGCCAAGCCATTCAGGCAGAAGGAATGACAGGGTCAGAATCACTGTGTAGCAGCCTGTGGGGTAGCCACTGATTTGGGCAGTCATCCTCAATGCTGACACCCCTGGGCGAGGAGTTGTGTGGAGACAGGGTTCTTCCCTCTGCAGGGTACCTGTTAATCACTATGTGAGAAGGTCCTGGAGAGCAGAGACCACTTTAGTCAAGGGATCATGCTCAGCCTCACGGACATCGGGGCAGGCTGATGTCCTGCATCCCCTGATGGGAAGCAGTGGCAAGAGCCATCCTGCCCCCAGATGCTCGGCCTGATACTCCCCATGAAGAAACAGTCAAGGGCTATTTTGTAAAACCTTGGTTTGGACTGTCACACGTCCATGCAGTGGAAGCAGTAACAGGAGCAGGGTCTGTTCCAGGTCAGAGGGGACTGGGGGGACATGGTGACTAAATGGATGCTGCCCCTTCCTTGACAGGAAGGCAGAGCTGTGACAGACGCCCTGGGGACACTGAGGACGCTGGGCTGTAGACTGGGCACCAGATCACGGGTTGAAGCTGGGTCAGATTTCTGAGCGTGGTGATGGTTAGGGTGGTTATGTAGGAGGCAGTCTATTTTTAGAAGATACACTTTAAGTATTTAGAGTTGGAGTGTTATGATGTACTTTCTGATGATTCAGCAAAAAGAAGGGGTGTGTGTGTGTGTGTGTGTGTGTGTGTGTGAGAGAGAGAGAGAGAGAGAGAGAGAGAGATGCCAGACAAAGCAAAAATGGCAGAATGGTAGGAGCTGGGAATCTAGGTGCACTGTTTCTAGCATTTTCTGTTGACATGACTCTTGCAATGCAAGGTTTGGAGAGGAGGGTCCTGGTTGGGGCAGAGATTCTGGTTCTTGCCATTCTCTCTTGAGAGACCCCACTGAACTACTTCATTGTATTTTGGCTGTGCTGAGGTTTCGTTGCTCTCTGGGCGCTTTCTCTAGTTGCAGTGCATGGGCGTCTCGAGGCAGTGGCTTCCCTTGTTGGGGAGCATGAGCTCAAGGCCATGGGAGCGCAATAGTTGCTTGCAGCGTGTGGGATCCTCCTGGATCAGGGGTCGAACCTGTGTCTCCAGCATTGGCAGGCAGATTCTTTATCACTGAAACACCAGGGAACTACTTCCTGATACCAAGAACTTAGCGACTTTTAAAACTTACCTGGGCACCACGGAGGTCATGTCCACCATCCTGGTGGATGCTCTCTTTTTCTGTCTGTCAGTCAGAGGCTTCTCATACCACTTGAGAATTCTCCCAAGTCTCTCCAAGGCTCTCCCCGACCTCTCCATGTGCAGCATCTTTCAGATCTTTCAGGAGGTTTAAGTTTCCTCTGCTTAGCATTTCTTGTCCCCTCACTGCTCCCTCAAGCATCAGTGAGAATGCAGCTCTGATAGAAAGGATGGAGATGGACTCCAGAGTGAGCAGGACACCATGTTTGAGCAGGAACTTGCTAGAAAAGGAGTTCATTTACTAGGCGATATTTCCAGTTTTACTTTTTGTTTTAAATCTTGTATAACCTGATTTACCTGTCGCTGTCCAATTCTTTGCGAACCTGTGGACTGCAGCACGCCAAGCTTCCCTGTCCTTCACCATCTCCTGGAGTTTGCTCAAACTCATGTCCATTGATTCAGTGATGCCATCCAACCATCTCATCCTCTGTCACCCACTTCTCCTCCTGTCCTCGATCTTTCCCAACATCAAGGTCTTTTCCAATGAATTGGCTCTTAGCACCAGGTGGCCAAAGTATTGGAGTTTCTGCTGCAGCCCCAGTCCTTCCAATGAATATTCAGGGTTGCTTTCCTTTAGGATTGACTGGTTTGATCTTCTTGCTATCCATGGGACTCTCAAGAGTCTTCTCCAGCACCACAATCCAAAAGCATCAGTTCTTTGGCACTCAGCCTTCTGGTTCACCTGTGGGGCTCTCATACTTGGAGTGGTCTTTTAATGAGACCACTTTTTCTTGTTCCATGCATGCTGATTTCTCTTGCTTGAGGACCAGAACTCATCTCTTCATGTGCTTGGGTGTTCTGCTTGCAGATTTCAGAGTTCCCAGATCTTCCCTAGAGATCCTGAAATCTTCCATCCTCTCTATGCTTTCTTTCTTTTTTTAATTTTTAAATTTTTGCAATGTTACGTTGGTTTCTGTGGTACAACAACTCGAGTCAGTCATACATGTGTCCCCTCCCTGTTGAGTCTCCCTCCCCTCCCCCATCCTATCCCACAGAGCACCAGCCTGGGCTCCCTGTGTTATACAGCAACTTCTCACTAGTTATCCATCTTACACATGACAGTGTAAATATGTTGATACTGCTTTCTCCATGAGTCCCATTCTCTCCCTCCCCCATGGTGTCCATGTCCACAAATCCATTCTCTACATCTGTGTCTCCATTCCTTCCTGCAAATAGGCTCTTCAATACCATTTTTCTAGATTCCATATATATGTGTTAATACATGACATTTGTTTTTCTCTTCTGACTTACTTTGCTCTGTATAACAGGCTCTAGTTTCATCCACCTCACTAGAACTGACTCAAATTCATTCTTTTTAATGGCTGAATAATATTCCACTGTATATATGTACCACATCTTCTTTATCCATTCATCTATTAATGGACATCTAGGTTGCTTCCATGTCCTGGCTATTATGAACGGTATGCAATGAACACTGGGGTACATGTGTCTTTTGGAATTGTGGTTTCCTCGGGGTATATGCCCATAGTGGGATTCCTGGGCTGTGTGGTAGATTTATTCCTAGTGTTTTAAGGAATCTCCATACTGTTCTCCATAATGGCCGTATCCATTTACATTCCCACCAACAGTGTAGGAGAGTTCCTTTTTCTCCACATCCTCTCCAACATTTATTTCTTGTAGATATTCTGATGATGGCCATTCTGACTGGTGTGAGATGATACCTCATTATAGTTTTAATTTGCATTTCTCTGGTAATTAGGGATGTTGATGGTCTTTTTATGTGTTTATTGGCCATCTGTATGTCTTCTTTGGAGAGATGTCTATTTAGGTCTTCTGCCCATCTTTTGATTGGCCTTTTGGCTTTTCTGATATTGAGCTGTGTGAGCTGCTTATATATATTCTGGAGATTAATCCTTTGTCAGTTGTTTCTTTTGCAGTTGTTTTCTCCCATTCTGAGGGTTGTTTGAACCTTGTTTATTGTTTCTTTTGTTGTGCAAGATTCCTCCTTGACCCACCTCCTAGAGTCATAGAAATAAAAACAAAATAAACAAATGGGACCTCTCCATGCGTAATCTAAGGCACAGATGACCAGCAGAGGGGTCGTGGCTCAAATGTGCTGAAATATGTGAGGGTGTAGGGCTGGACTTTGGCCTGTGTCAATCAGGTCCCCAGGGGGACCAGATGGGTAATTTGGGGGAAGTTAGAAGGAGAGGCCATTTGCCAGGCTGTGCTCAGGGTGTGCTCCCTACTATAAAGGATAGAGTAATAACAGGAGGGCTTCCAGGTGCTCAGTAAAGGGATAAAGAATCTGCCCGCCAATGCAGGTGACTCAGGCTTGATCCTTGGGTTGAGAAGATTCTCTGGGGCAGGGCATGGCAACCACTCCAGTATTCTTGCCCAGAGAATCCCATGGACATAAGAGCCTGGTGGGCTACAGTCCATGGGGTCACAAAAGAGTCCATACGACTTAATGACTAAATGGCAAAGGAATAACAGGAAGTGTTCTCAGAAGGAGGGAGTGGGGCATGATGCTGCCAGCCTGGGCTGATGGGGTTTGGAGAACACAGCTCCTAGGGCAAAGATGCAGGGGTGTGGGGATGGGCACCATGCCCTTTTCGTGACCCCGCAAAAACAGTGCTATCTGGGTCTCACTCTCTTCTCCGACTGGCTCTGATTTCTTGTGGGTGCTGCCATTGGCTGAATGCCCCAAAGCAGAGGGCAGGGCCCGTACAGGGGGGCACAACCAAGTGGCCCCTACTCCCAGGACTGTCTTCTTTGCCATTTCTCCCCTGGCATCTAGAATGAGCCTGTTTTCTTATCCAGAAAGGCCCCCAAGCCCTGGTACAGTCAATTCCAAAGTGACAGATAATCCAGTCTCCAAGTGTTACTGCTCCCCAGATAACAGGTTAAAATAAAAGAAAATCAAGCCTGGATCAGATTTATGAAGACAAAGGAAAACCCTTATTAAAACTGGAGGTACCAGAGAGATTAAATGAAGTCATAAAAAAACCCTCTTTTTATTATGAAAAAAAATCGAACATCTGTAAAAACAAAAGAGACGGTCATCACCGGGTTACAACCAGGACCACCCACGGCCGTTTGGGCTTCCTCTGCCCAACCCGCTCCCTCACCCTGGCCCCACCAATTATTTTGAGGCAAATCTCTGACATCATGTAGTTTCATCTGTAAATATTTAGTCTCTATTTTTAAAAGACAAAGACTTTTAAAAATACAGAATAAACTCCATGCCATTATCCCATCTAAAAAGTAAACAGTAATTTCTTAGTCCATCTGATGTGTTGTCATTGTCGACTTGGGTGGTGGTGTTGGGTTGGTGGGCCCCTCCTGGCTCAGCCACCATGGACCCCGACTTGGGCCTCTCTGCAGGGCAAACCCAGCCAGAAGGAAAGGCCTCCCTGGCTGCATGAGAAGTGAGTCACTGGAGACCATCAGTGTAAACCCATCTGTATTGGGAAATCGTACTTTTCCAGATTAAAAATGCTCCTAAGGGCACAGTGTAGACTGTTGAGTCTGATATCAGTTCCTGCCGTCAAAGGCAGTGTCTACTAGGCTGCATTTGGCTGAATCCATGTGTTCCGGGGCCAAATCCAGGAATCCACTCAGGATTTGCACTGTGTTTGTGGAGAGAAGATTCTCCATAGGTTTTCCATTTTTTACATGTTTTTCTTAAGATTTTGATCTAAGTCATCATGGTCTGTCTGTGAGAAGATTAATTCACTGAACACATATTAGTTGAGAACCTACTGCGTCTCAGGCTTGGTTCTAAGGGCTTAGAGAGCTGTGAACAGAATGAGTAAGAAGCCAGCCCCCGATGGAGCTTGCATCCTAGTGGGAGATGACAGCTGACCTGATGAATTGTTAGAAAATGGATGTGGATGGGGAGAGGGGAGATGTGACAAATACTGATGTGTTTGTAGGGTCTTGTGCTCATGGTTGTGATTTTACTGTTGGCTAATATATAGTCCTAACTTTTGCTAGACAAATGATTTCTATTATGTTTGGTGGAATTACATACATGCTGACTTCACAGAGAGAAGCATGGACTGTGAGGTGTTGGCAAGCATTTCACCATATCTCAGTGGATACTGTGCTGAGCTCAGAACATCTCAGCTCCCTGAAATCACAAGCGGAGAGGTGGTCTACCTGGGCAGCCTCATTGTTCTGCAAGAGAGCAGGCCTCTGCGTCACCGAGGACCGCATCTTTCTATCTTTGGGTCTGAACTGGTCCCTGGTGACATCCAGCCAGTCTTAACTTTCCATAGCAGTGGCTGAACTCCCTGCCTTTTTAGTGGGGACAGTATCACCTCCAGAAGGTGAACATTGGTTTTGAGGGCAAGGAGTCTGAGATATTACACTGGCTGTGGCTCTGCAAGGTTACCTAAAGCATATTGAAGTACATAAGCAGATTTCCTCTATGTCTGTGGTACTGTGATTTCATGGGATGGGCAGGTGTTGATGGAGTAGTGGTGAGGTGTTCGGAAAAATGAGTCTAATAGGACTCTTTAGGGGGCTATAATGAAAAACAATGGCTGAGAACCACGAGCTAGAGTGAGACTTGCTTTTCAGCATCTTTCACTTTTTTAAAACTGTGTGACTTATTCCATATGTGTCTTGTAGTTTGGGGCTTGCACAATGATGCCTTTCCAGAGAAGAATAATCAGGTAGCAAATCAACCATGTTCTCTGAGTTTCCAGCAGCTCTTCAGCTTTCCAACCTTGGTGATATTCACAAACACGAGGAATCCATGCCTCTGTTTTGCTACAGGGAATATTTTCTGTTGGAAATACCCTTAGAACGGGTATTTCCATGAAGGCAAGTCTAAGGTTTTAAATCTTTTTTTAAAAAAAATTTTGGACTATGCTTGGTCTTCTTTGCCGCATGCAGGCTGTTTGTGGAGGCACATGGACTTCTTTAGTTGTGGTGTGCAGGCTCAGTAGTTGCAGATTCTTAACCACTGGACCACTAGGGAAGTCCCAAGGGTTTTAAATCTTTACAACAATATTTTTAAAAAACATCTCACATTGACAATTTCAGGAATAGTTCTGTGTGCTGCTGGGGATCTGCTCTTTTTTAGGGACTCATGTTAGGGGCTTGTTTAAAGAGCTGGGTCCCATGGTGATGATGTTGGTGTTGGGGGGAGATGCGTGGGTCTCACTGGCTCTAGTCCAGGTCACCAGCTTTGAGTCTAGTTAACAGGTAAAACTAGTTGAGGGAGGAAGTAGATTGTACACCTAGCTCCCAGGGACCTGCTTGATGTTATAAAGATGGTTCTGTGAGTATAAACACAGGGAAGGGACAGAATCCCCATGCAAAAGTCCAGATTAGGAAAGAAACCAGCAGATGACTGGGTGACCTGAGTCGGGGCTGAGTGACTTCATGTCGCAGGCATCCTAGTGAAATGTCTGAAATTCAGAGTAAGGCAACAGACATTTGCTGATTACTGACCATATACCAGGCAGGGCGAGGGTGAGGGCTAGATAAGCAGTCACCAAGAACACAGTGTTCAGAGTGGTGTTCATTCTTGGAGTCAGTCATGTGCTGCAATTGGCAAACCCTGAATGTGAGCACTTTCTTAGATCTTGCACCCCAAGTTCCTTGTTTCCCTCATCCTAGTCCTGGCCCTGAATGTCATTTCAGCTTCATAATGCCATGAGACAAGTACTATGTCTATCAGCCAAGATTCTTTTGATTGGGCATAAGCAACAGAAACCCAGGCATAAGCTGTTTTAAACAAAAGAGGAGTTTGTTGGATCACATAAGCTGAAAGGTGCATGGACAGCTGGCTTCAGTTCAGTTCAGTTCAGTCGCTCAGTCGTGTCCGACTCTTTGCGACCCCATGAATCGCAGCCCGCCAGGCCTCCCTGTCCAGCACCAACTCCCGGAGTTCACTCAGACTCACGTCCATCGAGTCCGTGATGCCATCCAGCCATCTCATCCTCTGTCGTCCCCTTCTCCTCCTGCCCCCAGTCCTTCCCAGCATCAGAGTCTTTTCCAATGAGTCAACTTTTCCCATGAGGTGGGCCAAAGTACTGGAGTTTCAGCTTTAGCATCATTCCTTTCAAAGAAATCCCAGGGCTGATCTCCTTCAGAATAGACTGGTTGGATCTCCTTGCAGTCCAAGGGACTCTCAAGAGTCTTCTCCAACACCACAGTTCAAAAGCATCAATTCTTCGGTGCTCAGC
>SJYT01006309.1:330895-362905 GCA_006410635.1 Cephalophus harveyi | reverse complement strand
TTTTTGAGATTGCATCCAAGTACTGCATTTCGGACTCTTTTGTTGACCATGATGGCTACTCCATTTCTTCTGAGGGATTCCTGCCCGCAGTAGTAGATATAATGGTCATCTGAGTTAAATTCACCCATTCCAGTCCATTTTAGTTCGCTGATTCCTAGAATGTCGACATTCACTCTTGCCATCTCGTTTGACCACTTTCAATTTGCCTTGATTCGTGGACCTGACCTTCCAGGTTCCTATGCAGTATTGCTCTTTACAGCATCGGATCTCGCTTCTATCACCAGTCACATCCACAGCTGGGTACTGTTTTTGCTTTGGCTCCATCCCTTCATTCTTTCTGGAGTTATTTCTCCACTGATCTCCAGTAGCATATTGGGCACCTACTGACCTGGGGAGTTTCTCATTCAGTATCCTATTATTTTGCCTTTTCATCCTGTTCATGGGGTTCTCAAGGCAAGAATACTGAAGTGGTTCGCCATTCCCTTCTCCAGTGGACCACATTCTGTCAGACTTCTCTACCATGACCCGCCCATCTTGGGTTACCCCGCAGGCATGGATGGCTTGGTTTCATTGAGTTAGATAAGGCTGTGGTCCTAATGTGATTAGATAGACTAGTTTTCTGTGAGTATGGTTTCAGTGTGTCTGCCCTCTGATGCCCTCTTGCAACACCTACCATCTTACTTGGGTTTCTCTTACTTTGGACGTGGGGTATCTCTTCACGGCTGCTCCAGCAAAGTGCAGCCGCTGCTCCTTACCTTGGATGAAGGGTATCTCCTCACCGCTGCCCTTCCTGACTTTCAACGTGGGATAGCTCCTCTATGCCCTCCTGCGCCTGCGCAGCCACCAATCCTTGGACGTGGGTTGCTCCTCCCGGCCGCCGCCCCTGGCCTCGGACATGGGGTAGTTCCTCCTGGCCCCTGACCCTGGCCTTGTACGCGGGGTGGCTCCTCCAGACCGTTGCCCCTGACCTGGGATGCGAGGTGGCTCCTCTAGGCCATTCCTGTGCTGTTGCAGCCTGGCACTCTCGGCCACTGCCCCTGAGCTCGGACGTGGGGTAGTTGGCTTCAGGAGCAACTTGATCCAGCATCCAGTTGCTATCACTCAACTCCATCTCTCAGCTTTTCCTGGGTGTGGACCTCCAAGTCAGTCTCTCCGTTCATGATTATAAGCCACTGCTGGAATCTCTGGAGAAGGAAATGGCAACCCACTCTAGTGTTCTTGCCTGGAGAATCCCAGGGATGGGGGAGCCTGGTGGGCTACCATCTATGGGGTCACGCAGAATCGGACACGACTGAAGCGACTTAGCAGCAGCAGCAGCTGGAACCTCATGGTTCCAGCCTGACATCTTGCAGAGAGAAGTGGGGATCTCTGACCCAGCATTTCTATCTGGATCTTGTTACTTCTCTTCAGATCTTAATGGNCACGCAGAATCAGACACGACTGAAGCGACTTAGCAGCAGCAGCAGCTGGAACCTCATGGTTCCAGCCTGACATCTTGCAGAGAGAAGTGGGGATCTCTGACCCAGCATTTCTATCTGGATCTTGTTACTTCTCTTCAGATCTTAATGGAACATGTACTTGCATCTGAACAATCAGTATGGTCTGAGGAATGCAGTGCACTGATTCACTCAAATTGTGATAGCAGGGTTTACTCTTGAGGTAAGGATGGAGGTCCCTCCAAAGCATATGGGCTACAAGTCAGGAAGGGGTGATCACTTGGAGGGAAGCTTAGGTACCTTTATCAGGAGAGGGATGAAGGGCTACTGGGTGACAAGACAATAGGTGTCCATCACATTACTGTTTGCCACAGCGGATTATAATTTGGGCATGGCAGATTCCAACAGGTAAGTCACTTGTCCCAGGTCAAGTGAATGTATGGCTGAGATTTAATCTCATTGTTTTGATCTTCCTGTTCTTCCCCACTTCCTGGATTACCCACTCCTTCTACTAGACTATAGACTCTGTGAGGTCAAGGGCTCCATCTCACCTTTTGGTACCAACACCAAGTCTTGGAGTAGAATGTGCTGTTTGATAGAAATCAAAACTCCACCCCCAAAAGATTTCAGTCTCAAAAGTCTCAGGCTTCACATGAAATTTTAAACTCAAGGTTTTTTTTAAAAAAAATTTCTGTTTTTTAATGATTTTTCATTTGTTCCCAAGGATTGCTGAGGCAGCAAATTACAAAAACTGCTTGCTCTCTGCGACCAGTTATCTGATCTCCCTGGAGGTCTCCCCGACGCCGAAGCTCTCCCAGAATTTATCGGGCTCTCCTCTTATCACTGTCCACCTCCGGCACCATTTGGTGAGTTAGAGTGAATTTGTCCTCATTTCTGCTCTTTGATTTCCTTTTGCAGCAAGGAATATCCGATCGTCTGTATGACTGTAGAAAGAATCTTGGATGGATCGGTGCTGGCCAGAATTAGGATTTTGGCATCCATTCATGTGATTATTTTTGAACAGCAGTGGAAAGTCCCCTGGATAGCTCTGGGGTTGGACACACAGTATTAATTTTGTGTAAAAAGGCCTCTGAGATCAGACGGTGCTTTCACAGATGTGTGCACAGCTGCTGCTGCTGCTGCTAAGTCGCTTCAGTCGTGTCCGACTCTGTGCGACCCCATAGACGGCAGCCCACCAGGCTCCCCTGTCCCTGGGATTCTCCAGGCAAGAACACTGGAGTGGGTTGCCATTTCCTTCTCCAATATGCACAGCAACTGTGGCTATTTCTGTTTTACAATAAATGTTGTCTTTGGAGGAGGGGATACCTTGGCTCATTCTCACTTATCTTAGTTGATAGCCATTAGCGAGACAGAGAGCTTGGTTCTTTCTGGGAAACACTTTAGCATTTCGAAGAGACGTTTCTATGCTTTCAGTTTTGAGCTGTTTGTTTTGCCCCGTTTTAACTGTGATTATCTCCGCCTTCACTCTATCTTTGTCTGTGATAAGAATGACAGGTGTATCAGGGACACAGATGTGCACCTGTACTTTAAAAAGTGTGACTTTCCTTGTGCCAGGATCATGCACTATGGTTGAAGCTTGACGTTTTTAAGGAATTTATTAAAGAATGCAATATATATATTAAATTTTTATTGAAGTTTAGTTGATTTACAATGTTGTATCCATTTCTGCTGTATAGCAAAGTGATTCAGTATACATTCTTTTCCATATTCTCTTCCATGATGGTTTATGATAGATGTTGAACAGATGTTGAACTGTACAGTAGGACCTTGTTTATCCATTCTATGTGTAATAAGAACTCAATCCACTTTTGATCCTTTGAAGTCCTACAAAGACCGTTCCCGCCAGGATCTTCTATTTTGTTCCATTTTAGACTGTTCCATCCCATTCCGCCAACATTATCTGAAGACCTACTGTGTGCCGACCCCTGTGTCTGTCTACCTGTGTTTTTATCACCTCCTCAATGAGACAGCATTGAGGGAACCTGATGAGTCAGGAAAAGCTGCTCTCACTGCAGCTCCTGCCTCACCCTGCCACCCCCCAGCCCTGGTTCCCCACGAAGCTCAGGCCCCTTCTTGGTCCCCTCAGAACCCAGCTCTGTCCATTTGTCCACACTTTCCGGCCAGTGTCTGTCTGCACTTGTGCTTTCCCAGGCAGATAGCCACCACCAGACAGCTGTTGCTCCATTCCCTCTTTCATCCTGGCCATCTTGCTGATTGGTATTGGGATGAAAACAGACCTTTTCCAGTCCTGTGGCCACTGCTGAGTTTTCCAAATTTGCTGGCATATTGAGTTCAGCACTTTCACAGCATCATCTTTTAGGATTTGAAATAGCTCAGCTGGAATTCTAAAGCCTCACTAGCTTTGTTTGTAGTGATGCTTCCTAAGGCCCACTTGACCGAGCACTCCAGGATGTCTGACTCTAGGTGAGTGATCACACCATCGTAGTTATCTGGGTCACTAAGATCTTTTTTGAATAGTTATTCTGTATATTCTTGCCACCTCTTCTTAATATCTTTTGCTTCTGTTAGGTCCATACTGTTTCTGTGTTTTATTGTGCCCATCTTTGCATGAAATGTTCCCTTGGTATCTCTAACTTTCTTGAAGCAATCTCTAGTCTTTCCCATTCTCTTGTTGCCAGAGAATGTTCAAACTACTGCACAATTGCACTCATCTCACACGCTAGCAAAGTCATACTCAAAATTCTCCAAGTTAGGCTTCAGCAGTACGTGAACCATGAACTTCCAGATGTTCAAATTGGATTTAGAAAAGGCAGAGGAACCAGAGACCAAATTGCCAACATCTGTTAGATCATAGAAAAAGCAGGAGAATTCCAGAAAAACATCCACTTCTGCTTCACTGACTATGCTAAAGCCTTTGGCTGTGTGGGTCACAACACATTGTGGAAAATTCTTAGAGATGGGAATACCAGACCACCTTACCTGCCTCCTGAGAAATCTGTATGCAGGTCAAGAAGCAATAGTTAGAACTGTCTTCTGCTTCACTGACTATGCTAAAGCCTTTGGCTGTGTGGGTCACAACACATTGTGGAAAATTCTTAGAGATGGGAATACCAGACCACCTTACCTGCCTCCTGAGAAATCTGTATGCAGGTCAAGAAGCAATAGTTAGAACTGTACATGGAACAATGGACTGCTTCCAATTTGCGAAAGGAGTACGTCAAGGTTGTATATTGTCACCGTGCTTATTTAATTTATATGCAGAGTACATCATGCGAAATTCTGGATTGGATGAAGCACAAGTTGGAATAAAGATTGCTGAGAGAAATATCAATAACCTCAGATATGCAGATAATACCACCCTTACGGCAGAAAGAGAAGAGGAACTAAAAAGAGTCTCTTGGTGAAAGTGAAGGAGGAAAGTGAAAAAGGTGGCTTGAAACTCAACATTCAAAAAACAGATCATGGCATCTGGTCCCATCACTTCATGGCAAATAGATGGTAAACAATGGAAACAGTGACATACTTTATTTTCCTGGGCTCCAAAATCACTGCAAATAGTAATTGCAGCCATGAAATCAAAAGACACTTGCTCCTTTGAAGGAAAGCTAGACAGCATATTAAAAAGCAGAGACATTATTTTTCCAACAAAGGTCTGTCTAATCACAGCTGTGGTTTTTCCAGTAGTCATGTATGGATATGAGTGCTGGACCATAAAGAAAGCTGAGCACCGAAGAATTGATGCTTTTGAACTGTGGTGTTGGAGAAGACTCTTGAGAGTCTCTTGGACTACAAGGAGATCCAACCAGTCTGTTCTAAAGGAAATCAGTCCTGAATATTCATTGGAAGGACTGATGCTGAAGCTGAAGCTCTAATACTTTGGCCACCTGATGTGAAGAACTGACTCATTGGAAAACTTGTGATGCTGGGAAAGATTGAAGGCAGGAGGAGAAGGGGATGACAGAGGATGAGATGGTTAGATGACATCACCGACTCAATGGACGTGAGTTTGAGCGAATTCCAGGAGCTAGTGAAGGACAAAGAAGTACTTTGGCCACCTGATGTGAACTAACTCATTGGAAAACTTGTGATGCTGGGAAAGATTGAAGGCAGGAGGAGAAGGGGATGACAGAGGATGAGATGGTTAGATGACATCACCGACTCAATGGACGTTGAGTTTGAGCGAATTCCAGGAGCTAGTGAAGGACAAAGAAGCCTGGTGTGCTACAGTCTGGCATCTCAAAGAGTCAGACACCACTGAGTGACTGAGCTAAACTGACTGATCCCGCTGATTCCTCACTGCCCCTCTCATCACTCCTTCCTCCTCTACTCCACAGCCAACCTTCTTCAGGAACCTTCCCTCCATCCCTGGCCACTCCCCCAGCCCCTGCCACCTGCCCCTTCCCCCTTCTCTCGTCCTCTTCATCCACCTGCAAACAGTCTTCACCTGAGAATGTTCCCCCACCCGGTCTCTCTCCTGTCTTTTTGAAAAATCGCAAAACATTAAAAAAAATTGTGGTAAAATACACACAAAATGCACCATCTTGACCATTTTTAAGTGCACAGTTCAGTGGTGTTAAGCACGTTTCACACTGGTGCACATCCTTCACCGCCATCCCTCCCCAGAACTCTCCTGATTTCAAAAAACCAAAACTCTGTTCTCATTAAACACGGATTCCCTCTCCTCATCCTCAGTCCCCACCCCGGCACACACCCTTTTCCTTTCCATCTCTATGGCTTTGACTACTCTGGGGCCTTCGTGTAAGTAGAATCAGAGAGGATTTGTCTCTTCGTGTCTGGCTTATTTCACTGAGCATCAAGCCCTCAAGGTTCATCTGTGTGATAGCAAAAGTCAGAATAGAAGGAACAGAATGTCCTCCTTTTTCTGTTTGTTTTTTCTTTTTCTTTTATGGCCTTGCTGTGAAGCATTCAGAATCCTAGTTCCCAGACCAGGGATCGAACCTGTACCCCCTGCAGTAGAAGAGCAGAAATTTAACCACTTGGACTGCCAGGGAAGCCCCAGAATGTTGTTCTTTTTAAGGCCGAATCCTAGTCTATGGTGTGGGTGGACCATGCTTTGTTCATCCACACATCCATCAGTGAACACTTGGGCTGTTCCCACCTTTAGGCTATTGTGTGTAATGCTGCCATGAACGTGTGTGTATGCAAGCATTTCTCCCAGACCCTACTTTCAGTCCTTCTGGGTATGTCCTTGCAGAAGTGGCTTCACTGGATCCCATGTTTCAGCGATCCTATTCAACACACACCTCCCCCTTCTCTTCTTCAAACTAGATTGATTTTTACCATCTCCACTTTCTATACACATTTCCACACTGCAGAGATGGTCTCACATGTCTTCAGAGGAGCTTCCCAGGTGGTGCTAGTGGTAAAGAACCCACCTGCCAGTACAGGAGACATGAGACTCTGGTTCCATCCCTGGTTTGGGAAGATTCCTCCAGTACTCTTGCCTGGACAATCCCCATGGACAGAGGAGCCTGGTGGGCTATCGCCCATGGGGTAACAGAGAGTCAGACACGACTACTGAAGCGGCTTAGCCTGCACGCAGCACATCTCCAGAGTCCTCTGCTCACCTGCGCTCTGTCAAAGCCCACCCCACCCCCTGCAGCCCCTGAGGCTCCCACTTCTGGGTCTGCAGGACGTGTCCCCCTGCAGGTGGTGCCCTTTCTCTGGTATCAGCCCCTCCTCCACTGCGCCACCTGCTCCAACTCCATCTGCAGGAATGTTTACCTCTCTGAATTCATGGGGTTGCCTTGATTTCAGCCACCACTTCCGGACTGATGTTCCTGGTGACGCAAAACCCACGTTTCTCCGCGGCCTCACTCCTGCTCCCTGGCAGGTTTCTCCACCCCAGGTGTGCAGGTGGGCACGTTACCCCCCAGCCTGCGTGTCCTCTGTGTCTGACTTCCTGTCACTGTATCGCCTTCTCTCTGCTCAGAGTCTGGCACCCTGGTGCCCTCCTGGCTCCTGGTCTCTGGGTGGGACCAGCTGTGACCCTGTTTTCCGAGCATCCCTCACCTTCTCCTTCCCGCTGCCCACCCCTGGTTTGGAGTCTCATTGCTGGTTTGGTTCCGCCTGAGCTAGAAGCTTCCTGACTGTTCTCCCTGCTTTATTTTTCCCTAGTTCCCAAGCTTATCTTCCAGAAACACATGCCAGGTCGTCTTACTCAGATATTTAAAATCTTTCAGTGACTCAGGTTTCCCTGAAGATGCATTTCAACTTCGGGCCGCACGGTCAGTCTTGAGTGGACCTTTCCAGTGTGACTTTCTGCTTGAACCTCTGTCCAGAGGAACAGAAACACTCGCTCTCCTGTGAAGTCTGGGCCTGATGGGCCTCTGCCTTTGTGTGTGCTCTCCTGTTATCTGGAAGGCCTTCCACATCTCTGGGGTCTAGTCCCACCCATGTCAGGGTCACTGGGATCATTACTGCCTCCTCCATGAAGCCCTCTCTGATCTCCCCAGGGAAGAACCCCGTCTCCCTCTTTAACGTCTTTGCTCTGCACTAGTGCCGCCTCCGAGGATCGCATCTTACTATTTATGCAAACTGACCATCTCTTCTTTTTTTGACATTTGTGTGCAAGAAGTTTATTCAAGAGGGATTGCAAGCTTGACTTGTATGGGAAAGGAAGGAAGGCTGAGTAGAAGGAGAAGGCGGCCTGTGATGCAACCTCAACAAAGACTGAAGGTGACCCCGTGGTGAGCTCTGAAGCTGGGATGGCCCTTCAGAATGGTCCCCTTGAAAGTTAGGGGCTCTCACCTTTAGTCTAGCACATGACTGAGGGCTGTCCAGGAAGGGAGTGACCTTGACAGGAAGCTCTTACCTACTAAAAGCAATTCTAGCAGTTTAGGACTCTCAGTAGCTGAACTCACAGGAGTTGTGGGTGTACAGAAAGTATATGTAAAAGGGCAGGGTAGCTAGAGAGGAGTGGGAATCAAAATAAGCGTTCAAACTGACCATCTCTTAAATGAGCCTGTGCATTTGTGGGGAAGCTGCCCTGGACCCCATTTGGAACCATCTATTCCTTCCTCTTGATGCCTGGCATTGAGCTTTGGCTCAGAAAATATTTGTTGAACGAGTGCTGAGCTCAGAGGCAGCAGCACCATATAAGTAGCTCTGTCCTGATTTGTGTTATTTGTATGTATTTGTGTGGCTCCTCTTTCTATGGAGAGGATGCTCACCCGGGCCAGAGGCTCTTCCCCAGCTGCCATCCAGAGGAGGCAGCTAACTAGGCAAAATGAGCTCGGCAGGCTCGCCTGTGTTGGAAATTTTGTTCTAGTGTGAAATAGAGGCATTTTTAGTGCTTCTGGTGTTGGGGGTTTTATGATGTGGCATGGAGGTATTGCAAGTCTGTAATCCAAGTGTATAAAAGCAGAGAAGGCTTGCTCTGAACGATTCTGGAAGCGATGTGTGTTTGAGGTTGAAGTGGCCCTAAAGGTGTCTGTGAGTCTTGGCGGATGTCGGGGGGCAGGCTGAGCTGGGGCTGCAGGTGCTGGGGAGTTGGGGGCTTGGGGACAAGGTCCTGAAGCTGAGATAGGAGGCTGAGCGGGCAGGGGAGATGGGAACAGAGGACTAAATGCAGGGCTTCTTGGTGTCCAGACCCCCAGTGAGTTCACAGGGCATGGATGTCCATGTGCACACACACACATCCCCAGGACACACACTGCCACACAAATAATATGTGCACAACCAGATCCAGCACACATATAGACACAGACACACACACAGTACACACACCTAAACACACATATATGCATACACTCTGATGTAGCATACATACAGACACACATGCACACACACACCCCAGTACTCCCCCAAAATCCTCTCCCATCCAGGCTGCCACATAACACTGAGCAGAGTTCCCTGTGCTATACAGTAGGTCCCTGTTGGTTATCCATTTTAAATACAGCAGTGTGTACATGTCCATCCCGAACTCCCTAACTGTCCCTTTCTCCCATCCTTCTCCACCCCCTTGCCCCCAGCAACCATAAATTCATTCTCTAAGTCTGTGAGTCTGTTTCTGTTTTGTAAATGAGTTCATTTGTACAGTTTCTTTTTAGCTTTCCCATATAGGGATTTCATGCAATATTTCCCCTTCTCTGTCTGACTTACTTCACACAGTATGACAATCTCTAGGTCTATCCGTGTTGCTACAAATGGCATTATTTCATTCTCTTTAATGTCATGCCACTTGATTCTTTACGTTAAAACAATGTTCTCACTATTTTTTCTTTTTTTAGGAAACCAACTCAAGTCAGTTACGGGTACAGTGAAATAAAGCAGAATCCACTGCCCTGATATCAAGGGGCCTTGCTTGGAGACCCCAGTGCTTACTAAGTGTTCCGTGTTGCCTGTGGGTGGGAACCTGGGTCAGGTAGGCCATGATGGCCAGTGTGGCCTGGGCTCCTGCTCCACACCTGGTTCAGAGTCGCTGTGTCAGGCGTGCCTGGTGCCCAGAGTGTGTATCATCAGAGCCCATGCTCAAACCATCACAGTGTCTTCTTACTTCACATTCCTTGCTCCCCAAACCATCAAACAGTCCAGATTCTGACCCATCCTTTGGCCGATGCCAGTTGTGCTGATTTGCAGGTCTCTGCTTATGGGTTCCTGCGGCTCCTCTGAGTGTCCTGTCTTGCATGGGGAGCCTGCAGGGCTGTGACCCTTCCCAGCTCAGAGCGTGTGGCCAGGCAGCTGGCAGTGGGGTACAGACTGTTGCGATAGACAGTCCAGTTGAGGGGGATGGGAATGGGGAGCAGATGTACACCACCCTCGAGAAGTTACTGAGGGCACCTCCTTGCTGTAGTCAATTCTGGGGAAATTGCCAGAGTCCCCTGCCTAAAAGATGCTTCAGAAATGGCAGAGCTCTGGCCAGGTAGAATTGCTCTTAGCCGCTAGTCAGAACCTTTATTTGAGAATCAAGACGGCACGGTCACCTTTCCTTTGTCAATGAAGATGTGTGCCTGCATGCTCAGTCGCTTAGTCATGTCCAGCTCTGTGACCCCATGGACTGTAGCCCACCAGGCTCCTCTGTCCATGGGATCTCCCAGACAAGAACACTGGAATGAGTTACCATTTCCTTCTCCAGGGAATCTTCCCAACTCAGGGATCGAACCCGCATCTCTTGCGTCTCCAGTGAAGATGAGACCTTTGTTACCCTCAGAAAGAAGCAGACTGAGAGAAGCAGATTCTTTGGAAACTCTGAGAATTAGAAAACCAAAATTCAGTATCTCGAAGCACTAAGTGCTGTCAGTTTCAATGGCTGTTGTCTAAAATTCACCCATTTATTGGCCTTCACTGCATCTGACTGTCAGTCCCAAAGACAGGCCGTCCATCCATCAGGCTTGTCATAAAGTTTGGAAGGGATGGAACCGAATATTGGTGATGTTCCAGTAGCAGGACTCTGGGAAGTGGTCAAAACGGAGGGTCTGTCCCTCTGTGTATTTGATACCATCTCCCGGAGGACCAGTGACGGGGCTGTGGACAGAGCCAGACTGCTGGGTGTGCCTGCCTCTGACCCGAGGCTGCCGTGTGCCTCTCAGCGGGAGCTGCTGCAGCCACCGCGGGGGAGGAGACCCAGGCAGGATGGGGACCACAGTGACCAGCCCAGATACTGGGGAAAGTGTGGCTGCCATCGCAGTTCACTGTGTGAGCCTCATGTGGAAGGGGCTGGTATTGCCCACCCGAAGTTATTTCCGAGTCAGAGAGGTGAGTAGTCTAGGGGGTAGTAAGAAAATCTGCATCACAAAACTATCACAGGGATAATTTGTCCTCCGAGAAGATGTTTATTCATTGGCTCATACCTGACTCAACAAATACAGCTGTGTGCTCCCCAATGGGGTGCTAGCCTCCCTGCCTCTGTTTCATCCTTAGTGAAGGTGACGGTGAAGTTGCTCAGTCGTGTCCGACTCTTTGTGACCCCGTGGACTGTAGCCTACCAGGCTCCTTTGTCCATGGGATTCTCCAGGCAAGAATACTGGAGTGGGTTGCCATTTCCTTCTCCAGGGGATCTTCCTGACCCAGGGATCGAACCCAGGTCTCCCGCATTGGAGGCAGCTGCTTTAACCTCTGAGCCACCAGGGAAGCGGAATGGTCTGATCCTTGGCACAGAGAAGAGAAAGGACAGAAGAACCCCCAGCGGCTTGTGTAAGAGCTACTGGGGCTCAGCAGATAGCGCCTTTGGGACATGCTGAGGAGTAGCTTCTCCAGAGTCCCTCAGTTGTACCTCCTGCCGCCCGCCTGTTTGCAGGAGGTTCGAGGAAACAAGAAACGAGAGATTGTAAAGGAATTAAGATTTCGTTAGGCATGTCCCTCCGGCGAGGACCTCTTACCTTAACCGGAGGTCTTCTGGGATCTGAGACTGGACCACGTGAGCTTTCTGCTGAGTTTGTTTTTCACTGTCCCGGTTTCCAGCAGGATGGGCCTTCCCTTGCACTGGATTTTCTTCACGTTCCGCCTCTACCGTGGGAGCTTCGCTGAGTTGGGCTCCTGCTATGCCTGGCCTCTTCTGCGTGGAGGTTGTTTCATCCTTAGTAAGCCGGGATAATGACACCCACCTAGGAAGTAGTTAGTGTGTGTTCAGTTCATAGTCTGCAACACAGGAGCAGACTCCGGCTTCAGCTGACTTTAGTGAAGAGAGAGTTTTCCAGAAGGGCACTTTTAGCTCGCAGGACTGGAGGAGCTCCGCCCGAGGGTGGTCCGGGCTGGTTAGGGACCCTGTGCTGGTGCTGAGTGAGGGTTGCCTCTCTGTGCGTGTCCCCTGATCACCATGGGAGGCCCCAGGAGAGAGCAGGAGGGAGGGGATGTAAGTTGGTCTGCCTGGACCATGAGCCTGTCCTGGGCCAGAGGGTGGCAGGCAAGTGGGTGCAGTTCCCCCAGGATCACCTGTGGGGCGTCGGGCACCTTGACTGCTATAGCATCTAAATGATGGAGTGCAGCTCCCCAAGCTGTGGACTGTGAGAACAGAAGCCCCGATGAATTCTAGCACCTGGACTTCTATCTGAGTCTCAGGATGCCCAGGTGCTTGTGGACTAGGGCTCTGAAGGAAGCCCTGGACTCCGCCCTGTGGGGGGCAGGGACCCGTGTGCCCTTGGGTTTCTGTACCCTCTCAAGCCGTCTGGCTGCCTGGGCTGAGCTGTGCAGTGTGTGAACACGGCTCTGGGACACCGGGGCCTTTGGTCCTGGGGATGGGGGCGTGCGATGAGGCTTCCTCGGCAGTAATGCCGCAACTTCTGATGTTCTGAAAGGAAGCCATACATCTGGATGTAAAATTGCATCTCTGGATTTGTATTGTTGGCAGCTCATTCAAATTTGCTTTAAACATTTTCAACCAAAATACATACATCTGTGGGTTGAATTGGGTCAGCTGATCACCAGTTGACAACCTCTGTGATTTTTTTTCTTTAGATTTTTATTTGAAATGATTTTAGACTTAAGGAAAAAAGGAAAAATTGCAAAATAAGACAGAGTTCCCATATACCCAGCTCATCCTAATGTTAATGTTTTAAGGTACAGTTCTTTTTTTTTTTTTTTCCATCCAGAGGAGGCAGCTAACTAGGCAAAATGAGCTCGGCAGGCTCGCCTGTGTTGGAAATTTTGTTCTAGTGTGAAACAGAGGCATTTTTAGTGCTTCTGGTGTTGGGGGTTTTATGATGTGGCATGGAGGTATTGCAAGTCTGTAATCCAAGTGCATAAAAGCAGAGAAGGCTTACTCTGAATGATTCTGGAAGCGATGTGTGTTTGAGGTTGAAGTGGCCCTAAAGGGGGCTGTGAGTCTTGGTGGATGTTGGGGGGCAGGCTGAGCTGGGGCTGCAGGTGCTGGGGAGTTGAGGGCTTGGGGACAAGGTCCTGAAGCTGAGATAGGAGGCTGAGCGGGCAGGGGAGATGGGGACAGAGGACTAAATGCAGGGCTTCTTGGTGTCCAGACCCCCAGTGAGTTCACAGGGCATGGATGTCCATGTGCACACACACACATCCCCAGGACACATACTGCCACACAAATAATATGTGCACAACCAGATCCAGCACACATACAGACACACACACACACACACACAGTACACACACCTAAACACACATATATGCACACACTCTGATTTAGCACACATACAGACACACATGCACACATACACCCCAGTACACACACTCACATACAGATACATGCACAAGTGCAGACCCAACATATATATAGACACACACATGCACACAGACACACACACATATCCACAGCTCCCACACCCACCATCCTTGTTAGATCAGGCTGGTGTGAACCTGGATTTGAAGAGTAGAAGGGATTTTGTTTATTTATCTCGGTTCCCTCCCAGTCTGAGTAGGATGGTGTCCAAGACCCTTGGGCACCCTCAGGACCTTGCATCCTTCCCCTCTCTCACTTTTCCTCTCTTTCAAAACATGCTGCCCATGTTCCGATCCACAGAATCCTCTCCTCACTAAGCTCCCAGAAAGTCAACAAGGCTATAAACGGATCCCCCCCCCCCCAACCATTGTCAGGTTGTGGGGATGCCCTTGACATTTCCTGATGCCTGTGCATCTGAGGGGCTCTGGTTCCGGGGTCGCGTCCCATAACACCCCTGCGATGCTGCCTGGTCCAAACTGTACTTTTAGAGCAAGTTTCTTTCTAGAGTTTTTCCAGAGAGACTTTTCAACCAATGAGACAAAAACTCACATGTTGCCAGAGTCAGCTGTCCCTGCCAGCTGGTGTCCTGCTCAGCCAATCTTTTGTGATGTTTCGCCATCAATTTATTTCAAGCCACACAATACTTTTTAAAATTTTATTTTATATTGGAATACAGCTGATTAACAATGTGACAGCTTCAGATGAGCAGCAAAGGGACTCAGCCATATGTATACATGTATCTGTCCTCTCCCCAACCCCCCTTCCATCCAGGCTGCCCCATGACATTGAGCAGAGTTCCCTGTGCTATACAGTAGGTCCCTGTTGGTTATCCATTTTAAATACAGCGGTGTGTACATGTCCATCCCAAACTCCCTAACTGTCCCTTTCTCCCGTCCTCCTCCACCCCCTTGCCCCCAGCAACCATAAGTTCATTCTCTAAGTCTGTGAGTCTGTTTCTGTTTTGTAAATGAGTTCATTTGTACAGTTTCTTTTTAGCTTTCCCATATAAGGGATTTCATGCAATATTTCCCCTTCTCTGTCTGACTTACTTCACACAGTATGACAATCTCTAGGTCTATCCGTGTTGCTACAAATGGCATTATTTCATTCTCTTTAATGTCATGCCACTTGATTCTTTACGTTAAAACAATGTTCTCACTATTTTTTCTTTTTTTAGGAAACCAACTCAAGTCAGTTACGGGTACAGTGAAATAAACCAGAATCCACTGCCCTGATATCAAGGGGCTTTGCTTGGAGACCCCAGTGCTCACTAAGTGTTCCGTGTTGCCTGTGGGTGGGGACCTGGGTCAGGTAGGCCATGAGGGCCAGTGTGACCTGGGCTCCTGCTCCACGTCTGGTTCAGAGTCGCTGTGTCGGGCATGCCTGGTGCCCAGAGTGTGTATCATCAGGGCCCATGCTCAAACCATCACAGTGTCTTCTTACTTCACATTCCTTGCTCCCCAAACCATCAAACAGTCCAGATTCTGACCCATCCTTTGGCTGATGGCATTTGTGCTGATTTGCAGGTCTCTGCTTACGGGTTCCTGCGGCTCCTCTGAGTGTCCTGTCTTGCATGGGGAGCCTGCAGGGCTGTGACCCTTCCCAGCTCAGAGCGTGTGGCCAGGCAGCTGGCAGTGGGGTACAGACTGTTGCGATAGACAGTCCAGTTGAGGGGGATGGGAATGGGGAGCAGATGTACACCACCCTCGAGAAGTTACTGAGGGCACCTCCTTGCTGTAGTCAATTCTGGGGAAATTGCCAGAGTCCCCTGCCTAAAAGATGCTTCAGAAATGGCAGAGCTCTGGCCAGGTAGAATTGCTCTTAGCCGCTAGTCAGAACCTTTATTTGAGAATCAAGACGGCACGGTCACCTTTCCTTTGTCAATGAAGATGTGTGCCTGCATGCTCAGTCGCTTAGTCATGTCCAGCTCTGTGACCCCATGGACTGTAGCCCACCAGGCTCCTCTGTCCATGGGATCTCCCAGACAAGAACACTGGAATGAGTTACCATTTCCTTCTCCAGGGAATCTTCCCAACTCAGGGATCGAACCCGCATCTCTTGCGTCTCCAGTGAAGATGAGACCTTTGTTACCCTCAGAAAGAAGCAGACTGAGAGAAGCAGATTCTTTGGAAACTCTGAGAATTAGAAAACCAAAATTCAGTATCTCGAAGCACTAAGTGCTGTCAGTTTCAATGGCTGTTGTCTAAAATTCACCCATTTATTGGCCTTCACTGCATCTGACTGTCAGTCCCAAAGACAGGCCGTCCATCCATCAGGCTTGTCATAAAGTTTGGAAGGGATGGAACCGAATATTGGTGATGTTCCAGTAGCAGGACTCTGGGAAGTGGTCAAAACGGAGGGTCTGTCCCTCTGTGTATTTGATACCATCTCCCGGAGGACCAGTGACGGGGCTGTGGACAGAGCCAGACTGCTGGGTGTGCCTGCCTCTGACCCGAGGCTGCCGTGTGCCTCTCAGCGGGAGCTGCTGCAGCCACCGCGGGGGAGGAGACCCAGGCAGGATGGGGACCACAGTGACCAGCCCAGATACTGGGGAAAGTGTGGCTGCCATCGCAGTTCACTGTGTGAGCCTCATGTGGAAGGGGCTGGTATTGCCCACCCGAAGTTATTTCCGAGTCAGAGAGGTGAGTAGTCTAGGGGGTAGTAAGAAAATCTGCATCACAAAACTATCACAGGGATAATTTGTCCTCCGAGAAGATGTTTATTCATTGGCTCATACCTGACTCAACAAATACAGCTGTGTGCTCCCCAATGGGGTGCTAGCCTCCCTGCCTCTGTTTCATCCTTAGTGAAGGTGACGGTGAAGTTGCTCAGTCGTGTCCGACTCTTTGTGACCCCGTGGACTGTAGCCCACCAGGCTCCTCTGTCCATGGGATTCTCCAGGCAAGAATACTGGAGTGGGTTGCCATTTCCTTCTCCAGGGGATCTTCCCGACCCAGGGATCGAACCCAGGTCTCCCGCATTGGAGGCAGCCGCTTTAACCTCTGAGCCACCAGGGAAGCGGAATGGTCTGATCCTTGGCACAGAGAAGAGAAAGGACAGAAGAACCCCCAGCGGCTTGTGTAAGAGCTACTGGGGCTCAGCAGATAGCGCCTTTGGGACATGCTGAGGAGTAGCTTCTCCAGAGTCCCTCAGTTGTACCTCCTGCCGCCCGCCTGTTTGCAGGAGGTTCGAGGAAACAAGAAACGAGAGATTGTAAAGGAATTAAGATTTCGTTAGGCATGTCCCTCCGGCGAGGACCTCTTACCTTAACCGGAGGTCTTCTGGGATCTGAGACTGGACCACGTGAGCTTTCTGCTGAGTTTGTTTTTCACTGTCCCGGTTTCCAGCAGGATGGGCCTTCCCTTGCGCTGGATTTTCTTCACGTTCCGCCTCTACCGTGGGAGCTTCGCTGAGTTGGGCTCCTGCTATGCCTGGCCTCTTCTGCGTGGAGGTTGTTTCATCCTTAGTAAGCCGGGATAATGACACCCACCTAGGAAGTAGTTAGTGTGTGTTCAGTTCATAGTCTGCAACACAGGAGCAGACTCCGGCTTCAGCTGACTTTAGTGAAGAGAGAGTTTTCCAGAAGGGCACTTTTAGCTCGCAGGACTGGAGGAGCTCCGCCCGAGGGTGGTCCGGGCTGGTTAGGGACCCTGTGCTGGTGCTGAGTGAGGGTTGCCTCTCTGTGCGTGTCCCCTGATCACCATGGGAGGCCCCAGGAGAGAGCAGGAGGGAGGGGATGTAAGTTGGTCTGCCTGGACCATGAGCCTGTCCTGGGCCAGAGGGTGGCAGGCAAGTGGGTGCAGTTCCCCCAGGATCACCTGTGGGGCGTCGGGCACCTTGACTGCTATAGCATCTAAATGATGGAGTGCAGCTCCCCAAGCTGTGGACTGTGAGAACAGAAGCCCCGATGAATTCTAGCACCTGGACTTCTATCTGAGTCTCAGGATGCCCAGGTGCTTGTGGACTAGCGCTCTGAAGGAAGCCCTGGACTCCGCCCTGTGGGGGGCAGGGACCCGTGTGCCCTTGGGTTTCTGTACCCTCTCAAGCCGTCTGGCTGCCTGGGCTGAGCTGTGCAGTGTGTGAACACGGCTCTGGGACACCGGGGCCTTTGGTCCTGGGGATGGGGGCGTGCGATGAGGCTTCCTCGGCAGTAATGCCGCAACTTCTGATGTTCTGAAAGGAAGCCATACATCTGGATGTAAAATTGCATCTCTGGATTTGTATTGTTGGCAGCTCATTCAAATTTGCTTTAAACATTTTCAACCAAAATACATACATCTGTGGGTTGAATTGGGTCAGCTGATCACCAGTTGACAACCTCTGTGATTTTTTTTCTTTAGATTTTTATTTGAAATGATTTTAGACTTAAGGAAAAAAGGAAAAATTGCAAAATAAGACAGAGTTCCCATATACCCAGCTCATCCTAATGTTAATGTTTTAAGGTACAGTTCTTTTTTTTTTTTTTTAATATTGATTTTATTTTTGGCTGGGCTGGGTCTTCGTAGCTGCACTCAGGCTTTCTTTAGTTGTGGCAAGTGGGGGCTTTTCTCTGTAGAAATGTGAAGGCTTCTCATTGTGGTGGCTTCTCTTGGTCCAGATCACAGGCTCTGGGCACCCGGGCTTCAGTAGTTTCAACACTCAGCCTCAGTAGTTGCGGCTGGAAGGTTCTAGAGCATGGGCTTGGTAGTTGCAGCTGGAAGGTTCTAGAGCATGGGCTCAGTAGTTGCAGTTCAGGGACTTAGTTGCTGAAGGACTAAAGGCCCCAGTGTCCCAGAGCCGTGTTCGCACACTGCACGGCTCAGCCCAGGCAGCCAGACGGCTTGAGAGGGTACAGAATCCCAAGGGCACATGGGTCCCAGGCCCCCACAGGGCAGAGTCCAGGGCTTCCTTCAGAGCCCTAGTCCACAAGCACCTGGGCATCCTGAGACTCAGATAGAAGTCCAGGTGCTAGGGCTTGTGGAATATTTCCAGACCAGGAATCAAACCTGTATCCCCTACCTGGGCAGGCAGATTCCTATCCACTGTACCACCAGGGCGGTCCTAAAGTACAATTCTTAAAACCCAGAAATTAGCAGTGATATTAGCTAGTCTACAGTTGTGCTTTGGATCTTGTCAGTTTTTCTGCTTAGGACCTCACCTGTCTCCTCACCTCCCAGCCTGTCGTGGTTCCTTAGTTTCTTGGTCTTTCAGCACCTGGACACTTGAAGAGTCCAGGATGGTCACTTTGAAGAGCATCCCTCAGTTTGGGATTACCTAATGTTTTTCTCACAATGGGGTTGAGTTTAGGTGTCTTGGACAAGAGCACCGTACAAGTGGAGTTTTGCCTTCCTTGTTGCATCACATCAGCCTGTGTGAGTTTCCTGTGGGTGGCTGCAGTAACAAAATAGCCTAGCTTGGGGGTGGAGCAGGGAACAGTTAGGTTAGACAGCAGACATTTATGGTCTCACATCTTGGAGGCTGGAAGTTGAAGATCAGGGTCTCAGCAGGGTTGGTTCCTCCTAACGCCTCTTACCTCGGCTTGTTGATGGCTGTCTTCTCTCTGGGTCTTCATGTGATCTCCTGTGTTCCAGTCTGAATCCTGATCTCCTCTTCTTATAAAGACACCAGTCATATGGGATTAAAATCCACCCTAATGATCTCATTTACCTTTATTACCCCTTTAAGGCCTCATCTCTACACACAGCCATATCCTGTGGTCCTCGGGCCTAGGTCTCCAACACAGGGATTTTGGGGGCACAATTCAGCTCAGACACAGACATTAAAGATGGTATTCATTATCACCAGTGATGCTCTCTTTGATTGCTTGGTTGAGGGGCTGTTTTCGTAGTTTATCCACTTTGTCATTATCATTTTCCCTTTGCAAATCATAATCTCTTGTCAGAGAGGTACCATGACACTACACAGCCGTCTTATATCTCATGATACTTTCTCCATGAATTTTAGCATCCAGTGATGGTTGCTGCTGCTGCTCCTGCTAAGTCGTTTCAGTCGTGTCCGACTCTGTGCGACCCCAGAGACAGCAGCCCACCAGGCTCCCCCATCCCTGGGATTCTCCAGGCAAGAACACTGGAGTGGGTTGCCATTTCCTTCTCTAATGCATCAAAGTGAAAAGTGAAAGTGAAGTCGCTCAGTCGTGTCCAACTCCTAGTGACCCCATGGACTGCAGCCTTCCAGGCTCCTTCGTCCATGGGATTTTCCAGGCAAGAGTACTGGAGTGGGTTGCCATTGCCTTCTCCCCAGTGATGGTTACTACCTGCAAAAGTTATTACTGTAGTGTTTGCCAAAGGTTGATTTTCTATGTCCATCATTCTTTCTACATTTATTAATTGGAATTTTAATACAAGGGCACCTCATTCAATTATTTATTCATATCAATATATTTTAGATACTTATTTTTGCTCAATAAGCTATAATCCAATATTATTATTACTTATTTTGTTGTTTACATTGTCCAAGCTTTGACCTTTGGGAGCCTTTTCCAGTGGCTTCTGTGTCCTTTTGATATGTCCTCATCATTTTTGAGTCTTTCCTAACTTTCTAGCACTAGAGATTTTCTAGGCTCATGGAGCCCACCATTTCTCCATGGAGCCCTGGTTCATTTTATTGGAGAGCAGTTTAGAAACCAGGATCTGGGTGCCCAGTGTGCTCATTTCTGTTGTTGTTCAGTTACTCAGTCGTGTCCAACTCTTCGCAAGCTCATGGACTGCAACACACCAGGCTTTCCTGTCCTTCACTTTCTCCCAGGGTTTGCTCAGATTCCTGTACACTGAGTCAGTGCTACTATCTAACCATTTAATCCTCTGCCACCCCCTTCTCCTTTTGCCTTCAATCTTTCCCAACATCAACGTCTTTTCCAATGAGTTGGCTGTCCATATCAGGTGGCTGAAAGGTTGGAGCTTCAGCTTTAGCATCAGTCCTTCTTCCAGTGAATATTCAGGGTTGATTTCTTTTAGGATTGACTGACTGGTTTGATCTCCTTTCTGTCCAAGGAACTCTAAAGAATCTTCTCCAACACCATAGTTCAAAGGCATCAATTCTTTGATGCTCCTTCTTTATGGTCCAACTCTCATATCCATAGATGACTACTGGAAAAGCCATAGCCTTTGTCAGCAAAGTGATGTTTTTGTTTTTTAATATGCTCTCTAGGTTTGTCATAGCGTTTCTTCCAAGGAGCAAGTGTCTTTTAATTTTGAGGCTGCAGTCACTGTCTGCAGTGATTTTAGAGCCCAAGAAGATAATATTTGCCACTGTTGCCACTTTTTATCCATCTATTTGCCGTGAACTGATGGGTCTGGATGCTATGATCTTAGGTTTTTGAATGTTGAGTTTTAAGCCAGCTTTTCCACTCTCCTCTTTCACCCTCATCAAGAGGCTGTTTAGTTCCTCTTCACTTTCTACCATTAGAGTGGTATCATCTGCATATCTGAGATTGTTGATATTTCTCCTGGCAATCTAGATTCCAGCTTGTGATTCATCCAGCTTGGTATTTTGCATGATGTACTCTGCATATGTTTCTGCTGGAGTGTTATTGCTTCTTGAGCCTCTGAACAGAATTTGGAAATGTATGTATGTACTTAAACAAGCGAACACATGCATCATATTATGTATTTATATTAATCCATCTGTATGTTTTTCTAGATTCCATATTGAGCCTTTTCTCACATCCTTCATTCTCCAAAACTGGCTGTCGTGATTCCCAGTATTTTTACTGATTTGTGTAAGCCCCTCACACATACACAGTAGTTCTGGGATTGCTAACCCACCCTCTGTGGGAAACAAATGTACCAAGTAGAGGATGGTATTTGTTTCTATTCTCTCTGTCATTTGCTTACACTGTACAGTTGAAATTCTCTTTTATAAAGTTACCTAGGTAGATTTCTTTCTTGCCTGTTCCCTTCAAGTGATTTAATCATTTGTGATACAGTTAGATTCATCTGTGGTTGTTTGTATTCTGTGATGGCTGTGCCCCGTTCTGGCTGCTGTTAGCTACTGATTTATTTGGGAAGTATGTGGAATGTTACCACAGTCCTAAGGGTTAGGTCTCCACAAGCAGGTGCACTCGGAGGAGTGGCACCCCCCTCTGCCCTCCTCCTCCTCTGCTCCTGCCGCTCCATTCCCACCCACACCCTCTAGGCAAGCAGTTCTCTTAGTTTCTGGTTTCTCCTTCCTGTGTTCCATTTGTGCTGAACATACAGGTGCATGTATGTTTTCTCATACCTCCTTCTTCATTCCATGAAGGATAGCATGCCATAAGAACTCTTTAAAAAAAATTAGTTTATATTGAAGTACACTGTTTTACAGTGTTGTGTTAGCTTCAGGTACGCAGCAAACTGACCTTTCTCTCTCTCTCTATATATATATATATATCTATAGATAGATCTAGGTATATCTATATCTGTATCTATCTATCTATCTATATATCAGTTCAGTTCAGTCGCTCAGTCGTGTCCAACTCTTTGTGACCCCATGAATTACAGCACACCAGGCCTCCCTGTCCATCACCAACTCCCGGAGTTCACTCAGACTCACGTCCATCGAGTCAGTGATGCCATCCAGCCATCTCACCCTCTGTCGTCCCCTTCTCCTCCTGCCCCCAATCCCTCCCAGCATCAGAGTCTTTTCCAATGAGTCAACTCTTTGCATGAAGTGGCCAAAGTCCTGGAGTTTCAGCTTTAGCATCATTCCTTTAAAAGAACACCCAGGACTGATCTCCTTTACAATGGACTGATCACCAGTCACATCCACAACTGGGTATTGTTTTTGCTTTGGCTCCATCCCTTCATTCTTTCTGGAGTTATTTCTCCACTGATCTCCAGTAGCATATTGGGCACCTACTGACCTGGGGAATTCCTCTTTCAGTATCCTATCATTTTGCCTTTTCATACTGTTCATGGGGTTCTCAAGGCAAGAATACTGAAGTGGTTTCATTCTTTCTGGAGTTATTTCTCCACTGATCTCCAGTAGCATATTGGGTACCTACTGACCTGGGGAGTTCCTCATTCAGTATCCTATTATTTTGCCTTTTCATACTGTTCATGGGGTTCTCAAGGCAAGAATACTGAAGTGGTTTGCCATTCCCTTCTCCAGTGGACCACATTCTGTCAGTCCTCTCCACCATGACCCACCCATCTTGGGTGGCCCCACAGGGCATGGCTTAGTTTCATTGAGTTAGACAAAGCTGTGGTCCATGTGATTAGATTGACTAGTTTATGGTTTCAGTGTGTCTGCCCTCTGATGCCCTCCTGCAACACCTGCTGTCTTACTTGGGTTTCTTTTACCTTGGACATGGGGTTCCTCATGGCTGCTCCAACAAAGCACAGCCACTGCTCCTCACCGCCACCCCTCCTGACCTTGAATGAGGAGTAGCTCCTCTAGGCCCTCCTGCGCCCGCGCAGCCACCGCTCCTTGGACGTGGGGTTGCTCCTCTCGGCCACAGCCCCTGACCTCGGACATGGGGTAGCTCGTCCCAGCTGCCGCCCCTGGCCTCGGGTGGGGGACCTTGTGGGCTACAGTCTATCATGAGAAACGCTGGACTGGAAGAAACACAAGCTGGAATCAAGATTTCCAGGAGAAATATCAATAACCTCAGATATGCAGATGACAGCACCCTTATGGCAGAAAGTGAAGAGGAGCTAAAAAGCCTCTTGATGAAAGTGAAAGAGGAGAGTGAAAAAGTTGGCTTAAAGCTCAACATTCAGAAGACGAAGATCATGGCATCTGGTCCCATCACTTCATGGGAAATAGATGGGGAAACAGTGGAAACAGTGTCAGACTTTATTTTTTGGGGCTCCAAAATCACTGCAGATGGTGACTGCAGCCATGAAATTAAAAGACACTTACNGGCATCACGGACTCGATGGACGTGAGTCTGAGTGAACTCCGGGAGATGGTGATGGACAGGGAGGCCTGGCGTGCTGCGATTCATGGGGTCGCAAAGAGTCGGACACGACTGAGCGACTGAACTGAACTGATGGGGAAAAAAAATCTGAAAAAGAATATGTGTGTGTGCATATATATACATATATATATACACACATGTATCAGTTCAGTCGCTCAGTCGTGTCCAACTCTTTGCAACCCATGGACTGAGAAGCTTGGCATGCTGCAGTCCATGGGGTTGCAAAGAGCTGGACACGAGCGAGTGACTGAACTGATATATGTGTGTGTATATATATATATATATATATATATGTATACATGTCTGTATATATGCACACACACATATTCTTTTTCAGATTCTTTTCCCCATATCTGTCTGTTAATCTGTTAGTTGCTCAGTCGTGTCTGACTTTTTATAACCCCATGGACTGTAGCCCACAAGGTCCTTCTGTCCATGGAATTTTCCACGCAAGAATACTTATATTAGGTATAGTTTCTTGTGCTATACAGTCGGTCCTTGTTGTTTATTTTATATATAGTAGTGTGTTTATGTTAATCCCAATCCCCTAATATAAAAATTGTATTGAACTTTACAATTTTTACAAAAGATCTGCTCGTTTATTTTTGGCTGCATAGGTCTTCCTTGCTGTGTGTGTGCTTCCTTGAGTTGTGGCGAGTAGGGGCTACCCTTCGTTGCCGTGTTTGGGCTTCTTTTATTGCAGAGTGCAGGCTCTAGGACATGCTGGCTTCAGTAGTTGTGACACAAGGGCTTAGCTGCTCTGTGGCATGTGGAATCTTAGTTCCCGGACCAGGGATCGAACCTGTGTTCCCTGCATTGGCAGGCAGATTCTTAACCACTAGATCGCTTTTTCACTTCACAGTTTACCCTGGAAATAACTCTAAACCAGTTCATGGAGCTTGTCCACATCTTTTTTTTTTCCCCTTTCCGCTGCATAGTACTCTGTTGTGTGGCTTTATTCAACCATCCTGTAGTTATCAACTCCTGTCTTGCATATGGGCATTTGAGTTGTTTCCAGTATTTTGTAAGTGGTTTGTTAAAGTGAAAGACTGTGCATTTTCCTTTTGTGAGAGGTGCCGCCTCTATTCTAGGCTCTTGGGAAAGTATGTGTCTACTTGCAAATAGACCCCAGGCTGCTCCCTCCTCCCCTGTCAGGGCCTCTGGCTGTTCTGGGGCAGTAGAGTGACAAGTAACAGAGACAATGGGAAAAGCTCAGTCTCTACACAGGAAGTCACTTTGAGAATGGATGCTGCCGGCCAGATTCCGTCTTGCCGGCTGCTCTGGTGATCTGCATGTCTGTGTTTAATTAATTTCTGAAAATGCAGCATTATGAGCTGTCAACCACAGGTGATATGGAATAGGTCTCACAGATTAAATATCTCACTCCGGTTATCATCCACATGACCCAGATGAATAGCAGTGCGAGGAGCAGCAGAGCCTGGAACTAGCCGCCCCATAGAGACAGAGCGTCCCTGGCCTCCAGCACAGAGGCTCCAGAAGGTGTGGGTGGGAAGCAGGTGCAGACGGCTCTGCCCGAGCTGTGCTGTGTGACCCGGGGCCCGGCTGGAGGGAGATGGGGGTGGCTTCAAGGGGTCTTCTATGTATGATGCAGGGAACCCAAAGCCAGGGTTTTGTGACAACCTAGAGGGGTGAGATGGGGAAGGAGGTGGGAGGGGGGTTTGAGAGGGAGGGGACATATGTGTACCCAATGCCGATTCATGTAGATGTATGGTCAAATCCATCACAATATTGTAAAATAATTATCCTCTAATTAAAAAACCAACAAAAAGCCACGGGCCTTCAGGTGTGGCTGGAGAAGCGACACCAGATACAGCTGAGTGTTGCTGTGCTTTTTGAAAACATTTTTTTTTTTTTTTTCCTTTCTTTAAGAACGCCACCCTTCCAGACTCCAGCAGCTAAGGAGAGATGTTTGGATAAGCATCCTTTTATTCTAGAAGGCTCTGGGCAGGGGCTCCCGGTGACACTGTCTCTCCCTGTTTCTTTACACCTTCTTGTTGCTGGAGTGGTTCAGAAAGTGGTGTGCATTAAGGGAGTGAGGTGGTGGAGGACTCAGTCCTCCAAAAATACATGTTCTCCTTCTTGGTGGAGCTTGAATTCCAGCTTCTGCTGGACTTGCTGCAGCTGCTGAACATTTTGTAGAGGTTTACATTTTTTTTTTTCCTTCTCTGAAATCAGGAAGGTGCCAGTTTGGAAACCAGAGAAAAAGAAAGGGTGGATTAAAATGCAATCCCTGTTTTAATAGTGGGTTACTGTAGTTATTTTTAAAAAAGAAAGTTTTCTGAGTGAAGACTATCATCCAGAGGCGAGGCAGAGAGGAATTTTTATCAAACCAACCGAGGACGATAATTGAAGCTTGTTTCAGCCAAGCGTTCTCCAGGGTTTTGGAGGTTTTTCTTTTGAAGGATACTTTTACATTTCTGAGGATGTTTTTGGAGGCATGCTTTTTTAAGTTAAAATGATTTGTCCGATGGGAAATGTTTTTTGTAGAGGCCCGTGCCAGCGGGCAAAGTGGGGGTGAGTGGGGCTCAGTGGAAACGTGGGGGCTGGGGGACCATCCCCGTCATCACCGAGAGACACGTGGTGTGGAGCTGCTGCACTTTATTGCGGCACCGGGGACAGGTCTGATGTGGCTGGCATCTTTTCCTGGCGCAGAGAAGGAGCTCCATGGGGTCTCCAAGGGACAGTGGCCACAGGCCTGTCCTGGGGTCTTGTAGAGGACACTTAGTTAAGCCCAGGCATGCAAGAGGGTGACCCACCAGAGGGCCCAGGTCTGTGTTTCTGGGACACATAACCATGCCATTCTGTCCACTTCCAGATTCGTCAGGTACTGTCAGTTAGTCTGAATGGTCAGGCTGCAGAGGGCAAATTGGATTGGGGCGTTTGTGAGCCCAGCTTGGCCTCTGACCCTGGGCACAGTGAGAGGACAGAGGACTCAGTCACCACCTCAGCCTGTCCCCTTGTCCCCGGTTTTACTAAGCTTTCCCATCTGAGCAGGACAGATTTCCTCCCTGAAGAGTCTTGGGGGCACCTTGACCCCTGAGTCGGCATATGTGTCTCATCACCCAGGGCGTTTGAATAGAGAACCTCTGGGGATGGACTCCAGGTGGGTCCCGAGTGACACCGAGCTCCAGCATTAATGTCCCCACCGCACAGAACTATGGCTCAGATGCACTTGGGCGCTTGGGATGGTCAGCATCACTTTGGTGAGATGTGTGTCAGACAGGGCTTCTTGTGTGCAGAACTATTGAAGTGGGGCGTCACGTGCACTTGAGCAGCTTCCCTGGCCTCTACCCGTGCGATGCCGGTAGCTGCCTCCCCCAAGCTGTGACAACCAAATCCATCTCCAGATGGTGCCAGAGACCCCCGGAGACTCCCTGGTGTGTCGTTGCAGCAGCAGCAATGGCCAGGCTGTTCTCAGTGCGGTGTAATAGTCCACCCAGTTTATTTCTCCATGATGAATGGATTTGGTCATTTCCCACTTCATACTATTAAAAATAGTCGCTTTTCTATGCTTCTTAAATTTTGATATTCAGAACCAGATTGAAGAGGGAGGCACAGAAGTGGCTGATGCTGTTGTAAGGAATGAGCTCTCCTGGCTGGGCCATGCCATGCAGCTCTTACTTCTCTAGGGTTTGTTGTGGAGGAGAAAACAGTTTTATTTTGTGTGAAACAAAAGTTTTATTTTCTTCCTAGAGTCATTCTTTGGTGCACTAGGGACCTAGGCTATTCCTGGTCTGCAGACTGCCTTGCACACCATGGTGCCTAACATATGTGTTAAAAAACACACGTGCCCACACGTGTGTGCATACATACACATACAAACATGTAGACGCACATGTGCACACACACACACACATACATGCATATACCCACACATAGCTCAGTATTGTTTGAAAGTCCCCCAGTGTGAACACCAATATGAATGAGCTTCCTGCAGGAGTTTCTGGGTAACCATTTTTGCTCTGCACACAGCTTCCTGGGGCCGTGCTTGTGTTGTGGTGTCCACTTTTTAATGTTTGTTTTCATGCCAATAGCTACACATCAATCATTTTCATAGTTGCATGATAGCCTATTTATCATTCTTCCATTGTTGTCTATTTAGTTCGTTGCACGCGTTCATGATTATAAACAACTCTATAATAGGCCTTTTGTGCTCTAGTTCAGTTATCTCTTTAGGATAAGTTCTTAACAAGTAAAATTGCCCTGCTCAATGTCTACTCATTACTCTTCTTCTTTTAAAATTTCTTTTGGGATGTTTGAGCTAGATCTCCATTTCCTTCCCAAGGGAGCAAATAGAATCAAGGAATCCAAATGTGAAAGCTGGGAGTTCAGATTATTCACAGCAAACTTCTCATTGCCTCCCAGTTTGAAAAGCAGATGTCTTATTCAAGTAATAACGGACTTACAGGAAAGCACACACAGACGTGTGCAGTGTGACACTTTTGCAGAGCAAACACATTCATGAAATCATCTCCTCCCATCAAAAAACTGAGCATGACCAGCATCCCAGAGCACCCCTCTGGGATTCCCCCATTGGACCACTTGGGATATTACAAACAGTGCTGCTTGAATATGTCTGGGCCATTTGGTGACTGTATACAGCCATTTCTGCCTGCCACAAGCTTAGGAGAGGAACTGCTAGGTCATAGGGTGTGCATATGCTCCTTGAATAGGCAAATGCCAAACCAGTTCCCCACAGTGAACTGCTGGTTTCCACTCTCCCATCAGTGTGAGAGTTCCAGCTGCCAACACTTGGCATTGTCTGCTGTTTCCAGGTTAACTATTCTGTTGGTTAACAGTGTCTCATTTTGGTTTTTATTTGCTGTCCCCTAATGACTAATTCCTGGGTTGGGAAGATCCCCTGGAGAAGGAAATAGCGACCCACTCCAGTATCCTTGCCTGGAGACTCCCCATAGACAGAGGAGTGCCGGGGTCCAGCCCCGGTGGATCCAGGGTAATTCAAAGGGGAGACAGAGTAGGAGTCCTAGGAAAAAGCTTATTTAATTACAGATATATAGAGAGATTAGAAACGGATAGTGTAGTTGGAAATATTAGTGGAGAAAAAGAGGCTGAATAACTTGGTTTACGTGGAATACCAATCACCACCTACGTAGGCCACAGGCGTCTTCCCATTATCTCAAAGGAGAGGAGGCACTGAGGCCTCCCCAGTCTGATCTTAGAAGCCCAGGCAAAATTAGCAGGCTTGGTGAGTACCCACATTCCAGATGGGAATTCAGCCAGAAAAGTGGGGATCAAGAAAGAAGTGACACGGGGGAATCAGTCTTTCCAGAAACTGATCCGATTTCTTTATTTTTCAGATTTGCTTATATACTTTTTGTTATACATAGGGATGAATACAGAGTCACGCGGGGGTCAGCAGACCTGACCCTTGTCACAATCAGGTGCTTCATATAAATGTATACAAAGGTCTTATGGGTTTTACATCATCTTCTGGCCATGAGGCCTGCTGACATTTTATGGGCCTTTCTAATAACGGTCAGTCAACCAGAAAACTTATTTTTTCCAGGGGTGATTTTTTCTTAAACCAAGCGCCACCCTCCAAATAAAGTTGCATTCCTATAGGGTGAGGTGTAGTGGGTTACAATCAAGAAAGGAATTTACTTAGCCTAAGGTTTAACTTGATTAATCTTAAAGGTTAATACTTATTTCTCCTATATGCTAGTTATATTCATTACAAGGGCAAGGAATATGGAGATTTAGCAGCAAATATTGGCTCAACAAATGAAAACCCTTCGCCAATGTTCCCCTTAAGATCTAGTTAGTCTTAAGATAGTGATAAAGTTACATTTTTACATAGCAAGGACACAGTGATTTATAACAAAGTACAGTGATCTATAACAAAAGAGAAAATTCGTTAACTCAAAAAGTCTAGTATTGCTAACCTCAAAAACTACTATATTTCCTTTTCTATATTCCAAATACATTGATTAATATATTCCCAGGTGCCTAAGGATATGGAGGCCTGGCGGCAATCATTGACTCAACAATGAGAAAAGCCCTATGCTAATTAAGACTTTCAAAATACTCCAAACTCTCTGTGCTGTTTATGGTTGAGAGGTTGTCACACAAGCTAGTCTGTCAGCAGAGAGGTTTGACCTGAGACACCCTTGTCACACCCAGGGCAGGGAATTAGCAGTAATTATTGGCACAACAAATGAAAAACCCTTCACCAATATAATTCCTAGTCAACCCATTAATACTATACTAATAATTTTCTAACTTCTCAAAAGAGTCTGTATTTAGAAAGTTTTAAAGCATCTCGTGCCTCTCACAGTTGGGAGGCTGTAAACAATCACATGTGGTTGGACGAACCTGCTCAGGCAGGCTAGAGAACCTTCAGAGGAGTTTGTAAGTTGAAACACTCTTGTCACGCCCAGGAATTTTTATTAACTGGAGCTGCAAGTTAACTCCTTCTCCGAAAGAGGTGGTGATGGGGGAGAGCCCCCCGTAAAGTCAGAGGTGTAGGTGAGAGCATAAAACAGTAAAGTAGGCAGACTCTGGTTTTGGGGGTAGATGCTCGGGAACAGGGGGTTTCCTGAGGCTTGATCCTGCCTTTGCGTATGCCAAAGCCTCCTTCCTCGTGACCTTTGCTATGGGCAGAGTTCCTCACACTGGCTCCCGGCAGAGGAACCTGACAAGACTACAGTCCATGGGGTCGCAAAGTGTTATGTGACTGAGCGCGCGAGCACACACACCCCCACACACACATACACACACACATGCACAGGCACAATGACTAATGCAGTCAATCACCTTTTTATACACTTATTGACCATCGTGATATGCTTTTTTCTGTCCGTATTATTCAAGTCTTTGGCCTGCTTTTCTGTTGGATGTCTGCTTTGTCCCTCTTATGATTATTTTGCTGCTGCTGAGTCGCTTCAGTCGTGTCCGACTCTGTGCGACCCCATAGACGGCAGCCCACCAGGCTCCCCCATCCCTGGGATTCTCCAGGCAGAACGCTGAAGTGGGTTGCCATTGCCTTCTCCAGTGCATGAAAGTGAAACGTGAAAGTGAAGTCGCTCAGTCGTGTCCGACTCTTTGCGACCCCATGGACTGTAGCCTACCAAGCTCCTCTGTCCATGGGATTTTCCAGGCAACAGTACTGGAGTGGGGTGCCATGATTATTTTAGGCGTTCTTTATATATTTTGAGTAGGAGATATTCGTTGAATATATAAATTGCGAATATCTTTTCCGACTGGATCTTGCCTTTTTACTCTTAAGCTGTCTCCTGGTGCACTGGAGTTTTCAGTTTTAGTGTGGTTGACTTCATCAAGCTCTCCTTTTATGCTTCATGCTTTTTGTATCCTGGTCAAGGAAAGTCGCCTCACCCAAGGTCATGAAGATAGTTCTCTGAGCTACATGAAAGTTTTATTGTTTTCTCTCTCACCTTTAGATCTAGTCCTTCTGTGATGGTCTCTGTGTGCTATGAAGGAGAGGTCAAGATTTATTTATTTTTCCCGGGTGGCTATCTAATTTACCTCGCTCTAGTTGTTGAAAAGATATGCTCCCCCCTTTTTTACCCTGCGGTGTCACCTTGGTCATAAATCAGTTCACTGTTTACATGCAGTTCTATTTCCAGACCCTGCCCCTACTTCCCTCTGTATTCTGTGCCAATACCTCGCTCTCCTAACTGCTGCAGATTTCTGAGAGATCCTGAGATGGACTCAGGGCCCCCAGCTGGGTTCTTCTAAGGCTGCGTTGACAACTTTTGGTGAGATACACATTTTAACATTTGATACACATTAACGCACACATTTGATACACAAATCGCCCTTCAGAAAGCTTGTAACAATTTACGTTGTCCAGAAGAGGCACCTATTTCCCCCACATGATTGCAAATTCTCATGGTAAGAAGTCTCCTGCTGCTCTTGTTGTATTTTTATTTGCATTTCTTTGATTATGAGTGAGGCTAGGCACCTGTTCCTATTGAATCAGTGATTTGCATTTTTATTGCTTATATCCTTGGTTTCCTTATTGACTTCTAAAGGCTGTCTGCCTCTCACAGTGTTAACTCATTGTCTCTTATGTCTCATTTTGACTATTTTGGCCACGTGCAAGTTAAATATTTTTAAATCCTCAAATGTACCCACCGTTTTCTCCAGAAGAAGGATGTGTTTAGTTTCCTACTGCTGATGTAACGAAACACCACAAAACTAGTGGCTTAAAACTGCACAACCTAATATGCAATATTTGTTTTTCTCTTTCTGACTTCACCTGTATCATCTGTAGGTCCATCCACAGCTCTATGAATGACTCTGTTTTGTTTCTTCTTATGTCTGAGTTAATATTCCTTGGTATTTATGTACCACATCTGCTTTATCTATGCGGATGAACCTGTTTGCAGGGCGAGAATAGAGACACAGATGTAGGGACACAGTGGGGCGGGGAGGAGAGGGAGGGGCAAACTGAGAGAGTAGCGTTGACATATATACACTACCGTGTGCAAAACAGACAGCTAGTGGGAACCTGCTGTATAGCACAGGGAGCTCAGCTTGGTGCTCTGTGA
>SJYT01006309.1:294690-330567 GCA_006410635.1 Cephalophus harveyi | reverse complement strand
AAAAGCAGAGACATTACTTTGCCGACTAAGGTCCGTCTAGTCAAGGCTATGGTTTTTCCTGTGGTCATGTATGGATGTGAGAGTTGGACTGTGAAGAAGGCTGAGTGCCGAAGACTTGATGCTTTTGAACTGTGGTGTTGGAGAAGACTCTTGAGAGTCCCTTGGACTGCAAGGAGATCCAACCAGTCCATTCTGAAGGAGATCAGCCCTGGGATTTCTTTGAAAGGAATGATGCTAAAGCTGAAACTCCAGTACTTTGGCCCACCTCATGCGAAGAGTTGACTCATTGGAAAAGACTCTGATGCTGGGAGGGATTGGGGGCAGGAGGAGAACAGGACGACCAAGGATGAGATGGCTGGATGGCATCACGGACTTGATGGACGTGAGCGTGAGTGAACTCTGGGAGATGGTGATGGACAGGGAGGCCTGGTGTGCTGTGATTCATGGGGTTGCAAAGAGTCGGACACGACTGAGCAACTGAAGTGAACTGAACTGGACTGGACTGAAATCAAGATGCCAACAGGTCTGCATTCCTTCTGGAGGCTCCAGGGGAGCTGTTTCCTTGCAGCTTCTAGAGACCCTGGCATTCTTTGGCTCATCACTCCCTTCTGCTTCCAGAACTAGCAGCACAGCATGTCCAAATCTCTCTCTTTGACCTCGGCTTCCGTTGTCACGTCTCCCCTGTCTCTGCCCCTCCTCCTTCCCTCTTATAAGGACCCTGGGGATCATACCAGGTCCTTACAGAACATCTAGGATAACCTCCCCATCTCAAGAATTTTAACTTAACCTCACTTGCAAAGGACTTGCCTGATAGCTCAGGTGTAAAGAACCTACCTGCAATGCGGGAGACCAGGGTTCAATCCCTGGGTTGGGAAGATCCCCTGGAGGAGGAAATGGCAACCCACTCCAGTATTCTTGCCTGGAGAATCCCATGGACAGAGGAGCTGGATAGACTGCAGTCCATAGGGTCACAAAGAGTCAGACACGGCTGAGTGACTGAGCACAGACCACCTGCAAGACCCCTTCCCCTGTAAAATAACATTCCCAGATTCTGGGGATTGGAATATGATCTCTTTGGGGGATGGGGCATCGTCTTGACCACCACAAAGGGTAGTTTACGAAGCTAGTAAGTCAGTAGGGCTACTGAAACACTCAGGGAGGGGGACCAGGTTGCTGAGTTGACATCCATCATTCTGGGGTGGGCAAACTTCTCTAAGCCGTGAGATTTCTGTGCCCAGACCTTTCATTCTGATTAGTGCAATGGGTCACAGAGGCAGATACATGCACCTTGTCCCTCCTCCACAGCGGAGCCTACTCAGCTGTGCCTCGGGGCTAGGATGCAGGATGTCAGCCTGCTTCCCAAGGAACCGTGGTCCCCCCACTTCCATGGAACAGTGCTCTCCCCCTTCTTTTGTGGCCAAATGTGAATACTGGATAATTTAGCGTGTATCGCCTGCCGTGTGTCTCAATCGCACTGAAAAGAAACAGAAGACCAGTAATCCTACATTTGTGTAGAAGCCCATCAAACTAGCCAGTTTGCCGAACACAGAACATCTGCTGTGTGCTGACAGTGTGGTCCTGGGGTGATCATGGGTACCAGGCTCCTCTCCTCTCTCAGTGAGTCTTAACCACGCAGCATCCTCCTGTAGGGCATTCTGGCTGCACCTGGGCAGAGGAGATGCTGCTTCTCATTCTGTGTTTTTGAAATCACTACACAGACACCCTGGGAACAAGGACTAGGCAAAGCTTTGGTCCTCACTGCCTGCAGTTCTAGTTAAACATGGATGGAAAGGCCTGTTTGAACTCCCTGTGTTTAGTTTTATGGCTTTTCCTGAGAAAACTGCTGAGATTCAGTGCCTCCAGCTGGTTAGTGTCCCTCCAGTTCTTTCTCCTGGGCCTGCCCACTGTCCTCCCTGCAGACCGCTGGGCTGAGGCCTTTGAGAGCAGAGCCAGCTTGGGTGGGGGAGGAGTGAGGGGCAGGTGTTTGCCCAGCTCAGCTAAAACCCTGGGTTACCATCTTATTCCCTCCCTTCAGGCCTGGCTTACTGTCTTCCAGGATCTGAGTCCATGGGTCCTGGTGGATTTTGTGGGATTGATGGAAACTCTGGGACTTGGCTGGATGCACCTACATATTGGCCCATTATTGGCATGACTTGTTCACAACTCAAGTCACCATGCAGTCACATCACACACATATGTTCTTTTCAATTGATCACCCCTTTACCCAACTCCAGCTTCCATGTTCCCAATGCCCAGATTTATTCTCCTGTTATTTCTCATTCATTCTCATGCTCTTTCACAAAAGGTTGGGTCTTAGCAAACACCAGCCTTCCACCCTTAATTTGGTCCTTGTCTTCCATTAGGTCATTGGCTTCAGGGACTTCAGCCTAGACATCCCCTCCGTCAAGGCAGGGATGCTTCTAGGCCACATTTCCTTTCTCTGCCACTGACCTTGACTGGAGCACCCAGGCTTACCGCACAGAGCTCTGAGACTTTGCTGCTCACGATGGGGGTGCCAACTCCCTGTGTCCCCAGAGACCTCAGGCTCTTTAGGCAAGGTGACCTACCTTCCCTCCAGGGACCAGCTCTGTGTGCCAAACAGTGGGGTTGCTTTTGTGCATATGTGCCAAGTCCCTTCAGTCGTGTCCGACTCTGTGAGACCCCATGGACTGTAGCCCGCCAGGCTTCTCTGTCTGTGGGATTCTCCAGGCAAGAATACTGGAGTGGGTTGCCATGCCTTCTTCCAGGGGATCTTCCAGACCCAGGGATTGAACCCAGATCTCTTATATCTCTCCTGCATTGGCAGGTGGGTTCTTTACCAATGGTGCCACCTGGGAAGTCCCACTGCTTTTGCTACTGCTCAAAAATCTACAGGATATTGTCATCCCCCACCTCCCACATCCAGGGTGTTGACCTGCTGTTCAAGTGACTCCGCTGTGAAAGGCCACATGGGCAGGATGCCTTTGAGATAATCCCGGCTGGCCTCTTTCCTGGTGCAGATTCTAACAGCTCCATCCCTGCCACTGCCCTTTCTGGGCTATGCCATGGCATATAGGATCTTGGTTCCCTGACCAGGGATCAAACCTGTGCCTGGTGCATTGGCAGTGTGGATGGAATCTTAACCACTGGATCACCAGGGAAGCCCCATGATTCATATCCCCTTGACCCTCAGAGAGAAGAGGTGATGTTTCCATCCAGATGCAGCCCTGAGCCCTTCAGACACAGCCACGAGAGCTTAGCCCAAGGAATCAGCACAAGCTCCCACCTGCAGGGGTCTTATCAGTTCCATTCCTGCCCCCTGCCACTGGGCTGCTGCTCCCAGGCTGGCTGGAGCTGCCCTCCTGCCTGGGGTCCTGATCAATTTCATGAGTTCTCTTCAAAGACAGTCTCATAAATCCACCCTTTATTGTTCAACTTTGGACAGAGGAGCCTGGCAGGCTGCAGGTCATGGGGTCGCAAATGTTCTGACACGACTGAGTGACTAACGCTCTTGTAATTCCATTCGGACCCTCCCCATGGAGGAATCATCTAACGGATTCTGACACTGAAAGTTCAGCTTTGTGGTAGGTCTCACAGCTCAGTATTTTCCTGGAAATATATCTGATGCTTCAGCTGAAGCTTCCAGCCATCATCCTGTGACTTTTATGATGACCAATGGCAGCCAGGTAGCTTATGAGGTAAATGTGGAAGTTCCAACTACAAACCCCTCTGTTTTCCTCCAGGGAGGCAGCACAGGGCACTGACCTTGCAGCTCTGGGAAAGCTTGGTGGGTTTTCACCAGTGATCTCTCTCCTTCCCCCCCTCCCCGTCCCGAGGCGGTTATGCCTGTTGGAGAAATACCGAGACTGTCCCCACGGCCACTTCATTAGTCTGATCACTCTCCTCCCCAATTAAATAAAACTGTCATTAACACTTGTTTCTGAAATTCTTGATGAGTCTGTGGTTCCTCCCCTGGCTCAGTGGTAAAGAGGCTGCTGGCGATGCAGGAGATGAGGGTTCAGTCTCTGGGTCTGGAAGATCCCCTGGAGAAGGAAATGACAGCCCACTCCAGTATTCTTGCCTGGGGAATTCAGTGGACAGAAGAACCTAGTGGGCTACAGTCCATGAGGCTGAAAGAGTCAGACAGGACTTAGTGACTAAGCCACCGCCTGTGGTTTGTGCAGCGAAACGTGATGAGATTTGCCTGCATTTATCACTCAGCCATGTGGGAGCCGAGCTGGCGGTGCTGTTCTCTGTTTTGTTCGAGAGCCGGCGTTTGGGTGGGTCCCCTCTGAGCTCATCCAGATGGGGTTGGGATGTGGTTTGGAGCAGCAGTGGCAGGGGTTGGGGGTGGTGGTGGTGGGGAGGAGTCTGAGGAAGCAGAGGTTTCCAGAGCTGGCCATGTCCTCGGCTGCCTTCGTGTTGGGTGGGAATCCTGCAAGCTGGCAGTGCAGAGACTCCTTCATTCATTCAACAAACACTGATTTAGAGCCACGTCCGTGCTCTGCTCCTCTGTGAGGTCTGTGGGGCACAGATGAGCAGCACAGACTTGCCTGTTGTGGTGTTCTCTTTCCCACTGGTGGTGGTGGTGGGGAGGGGGGGGCGTGCGGTATTGGATTATTGATCTTTTCTCTTTCGAGGTTAGCCTGGATACATGGAATTCTTATGTGTGGCTGTGCTGAGCCGGAAGTGTGTGCCCCAGGCACTTCTTTGATGTGAAAGGGAGTGAGCACTCCTTTTCTCTAGCTGACAAGAGTTGGCGTGATGGGGGCTTGGCGCTGCCACTCTGCCTGCCATGGGGAGCACAGACTGTGGGTGGGGGTGACCACAGAAGGGGAAGGGACGTGAACCTAGCCAGGGGCTGGCCCAGCTGCATGATGCCTGGTGGTGTTTCCATGGTTGCCGCATCTGCTTGGACAAGGGTGTGTGTGGGGGTGACAGCTGAGTCAGGCTGGGGCCTCAGTGAAGTGGGTGAGGGCTGGGGACACACATGGAGTCACCCAGTGCTGAAGAAAGTTCTGGGTGTGTTGATGACCTGGGCCATCCCTGCCTGCAGGGTAGGAGATGCAGGAGACACAAGTCCCATCCCTGGGTTGGGAAGATCCCCTGGAGGAGGACATGGCAAGCTGCTCTGCTACTCTTGCCTGGAGAATCCCATGGACAGAGGAGCCTGGTGGGCTATGATCCATGGGGTCACAAAGAGTCAGACGTGACTGAGGGACTGAGTGTGTACTCGCCAGGATAGAGCCTGCCCTCTGCTGGCCCCACCACAGGGACGGCTCTGAACAGGAGCAAACAAGACCAGCCTACTGGCTGGGTTCCCCGCTTGTGTCCCAAATCCATTCCTGTCTGGTCTCCACAGTCCTTGCCCAAGACTGTCATCTCCCCTTCAACTGCATGACTCTCTACCCACTGCCAGACTTGCCCCTTCTACACACAACATCCAGAGGAATACACTCAGTCCTCCATACCAATCTTGGATCAAGAATATTAGAAAAGCAAGTTCCAGAAAGTTCCAAAAGGCAAAACTTGAGCATATTGTGTGCTGGCAACTGTTTTCATAGCATTTATATGGAATTTGCAATGAATTATGCGGTATTTACATTGTATTAGGTGTTCTAATGGGCTTCCCTGGTGGCTCAGTGGTAAAGAACACACCTGGCAATGCAGGAGATGCAGCTTCAGTCCCTGGGTCAGGAAGATCCCCTGGAGAAGGGCATGGCAACCCACTCCAGTATTCTTGCCTGGGAAATCCCATGGACAGAGGAGCCTGGTAGGTTACAGTCCATGGGGTCGCAAAAGAGTTGGTTATGACTTGGCAACTAAACGACAATAAGAACAGATGTTTTAAGTATTCTAGAGATGATTTGAAGTGTGTTGGAGTGCATGTATAGCCTGTGTGCAAATATTACACCATTTTAAATAAGTGACTCAAGCAGATTTTGGCGTTTGAAGGGCGTCCATGAGCCAGTCCCCTGCCAATACTAAGGGCCGACTGTCTTTGAGGTGTCCCTCACATCATGTGACTTCTGTGCTTAAAACCCTTTCCCACCTTCTTTGCATTTTGAATAAGATCTAAGTCTGCAAATTCTTGTCTTTTCTCTCAGCCTCATTCTGTGCCAGCCTCCTGCTCCCTCTCTGCCTTAGCCACAGGGTCTTGGCACGTGCTACATCTGCCCACGGCTTCGATCAGCTGTGTTGCCATGCTCTGAGAGGCCTTCCTTCCCTGACCCACCTGGACCAGGTGGGAGTCACTGCTGTGGCCCGTTCCCTGGCGGCACTCATGCTCATCATGCAGTCATTTGGTGAATGCCTGTCTTTTCCCCTGAATTGTATTCTTGTGCGTTTTTCCTTGTCATGCTGTGTGCAGCACGTGGTGCAGCACGTGGTGCCATGGATCTCTTGATGACAAGGACACTGAGCTTGGAGAAGTGGCATGACCTGCTCCTGGTGCTCCAGCTGGGAAGTGCTACAGGGATTGAATCCAGGTCTGTGGCCACCCAAGTGCTGCCTTAAAATGCAGCCTGGATTCCCTGCAATTCTCTGTAAACTTCAGTCAGCACAAGACAAATACGCCACTCAAGACTTAGCTTTTCTACATTAAGTTGTTGCTAGCTGGACCCAAAACATGATGTTTAGTTGTTTAAAGATCTGAAAATAGAAACACTGCAATGGTCCATCACTTAATTGGAGTGATACTGTTATTATTTTTTTCTAAAGGAACTCATATTATAGTAGTGTTAATGGAAGTCAAAATAAAGGAAGAAAAATTTTCCTAGATATGGACTTATTAATACCTTACACACACACATGTACTTTATATTATGGGAATTACAATGTAGAGAAGTTTTTGTGCTCTCAGTTAATTATTTCCATTATATTTATAAAAGGCAAGATGATTGCTTGGAGATTCATTCAGATCAAAACCAATAGAGAGAAAAATTATGACACTATTAAGTGCTCTTAATCTCCTTCTTGTTTATCTACTCTTAAAAAAAAATAATAATAATAAGCAAAGCTTTGAAAACAAATCTGAGTCAGGGAAGCATGAAGCTGCTCCTGTCTCCAGCCTGCCCACGTGGGTGCTTGTTTGCACCATCTGTACACATCTTCCCACTGCTGCCGGGGGCTCGGTGACCCAGCACCTGGGCTGACCCCACCTCCCTGCCAACTGAATGGGTCCCCAGCTCAGCCCAGGCAGCATCTTTGCTGTTTTATTTGGTATCTCAGAGTGAGGGTTGTGTTTGTTGGAGACTGTATGTATTTTCCAAACTAGGCTTGACGAATCTAGTTTTTCAAGCAAATCGGGAATTTTTAATGAGAAATTTTCCAAAATTTTGGAACACTGTTCAGGCCATGTAAAACGCACCTGGAGGCAGGGATGGGCCAGCTGCAGGACTGCACTTCCCACGTCTTGCTCACAGATAGTTTGCTCTGGGGCAGTGGAAACACAGCCAGGAGAGGGGCTCTCCGGTGAAGATGGGGGGAAGGGACTCAGTGGGCTTGGACCTTGGTGGGGCAAGGATAAGGAATTCCAGAGCAGGTGAGGAGGGGTGGGGCTCTGCAGGGGCGGTGACTTCTTTCTGTCCTGAGGGGATTAAGGATGCTCTGATGACACCAAGTCAGATGGAGGTGGAAGGGGAGCTGGTCAGCTCAGGGTCCCGCCAGGGGTGAGCCTGGTTTCCCAGGAGGATGGACATCACCTCTGTGTAGCCCCTGTCTGCCCACCACCCTCCACTGTGATCATGACACCAACAGCAGCAATGGCTCCTGAGCCCTCCCCTGAGCTGGGGGCTGGCTGGAGCTCCTCCCAGAGGGATGAGCCCACCCCACTGTCTTCCTGAGAGCACACCCCCTTTCCTCCCCTACTGAGGCCAGACAGCCAAGGGGTTGGTACTGGGACCCTGGGCAAATGTGATGAACTAATGCTCCCCAGGGCCAGCCTGGGGAGACACATGGACACTCACCCCTGTCCCCCAACCTGTGAGACCTGCCCCTGCCTGGTTAGAGTCAGAGGTAATGGAGGGGCCACCTTCCTCTAACTCTGTGGCAAGAGCAGTGGCCCTGGCAGCCATGCCTGGGGCTGACCCTTGACCTTGGAGACAGGAGGAAACTCGGCATGACTAGGAGCCCCCCACCCCACCAATGGGGCAGCAGCAGTGGGGCACACATCCTGTCTCCTTGCCCTGTAGATTTTCCCAGAGAAGCGGCTTTTGCATAAAACCTGATTTTTCACTATGTGCATGCATGCATGCTAAGTCACTTCAGTCGTGTTTGACTCTTTGCAACCCTATGGACTGTAGCCCACCAGGCTCCTCTATTCATGGGATTCTCCAGGCAAGAATGCTGGAGTGGGTTGCCATTTCCTTCTCCAGAGGATCTTCCCCTTCACTGTGTACAGCACTCAAAGAAGAACAGGTGCAGGCTGAGCGTGCGGGGTGGGGGGGTGGATGCACCTCTGGGACCTCATATGGGGGAGGGGTAGGGAGCACCCCAGTCCTCGGGGGGAGGGGGGAGGAGGAGCCACTGACCTCTTGTTAGGGACCTTGAGACAAAATTCATAAGGATGCATGTGTGAGGGAGAGGCCTATGTCTGGGGCTGGACAGAACAGGTTCCCCTAGGGGAGCCCCAAAGAGAGGCTGCTGGCTGATCTGGGGATCCACTGCCTTCTCCTTCACAAGGACAGTGGGTGGAGGCGGGGGGCGGTCAGTGGAGGGTTCAGCTCTTCCGGGGCCTCATCTAAGCTCCCATCCCGGCAGGATCCTCACAGCGAACACAACTTCTCTGGTCTCCAGGACCAGGGACATGGGGAGGGGATGGGAGCCATGCATACACAAGGGTTCCCTGGTCGGGACTGCATGGGTGTCACCTGGGAGGATTGTGACTAGCGCTGCTCAGAGCCCACAGACGCTGCTCAGAGACAGTGGAAAAGTAATGAAACAGGAGAACAAGCGTCACCCCTGCAGAGATGCCTGGAGGGACAGCTGGGCACATCAGACTTGAGGGGCTGGCTTTGTGTTTATCAGGAGGGAGCCGTCCCCAAGCACACCCCACTGACAGCAAGATGGTGACATCTTAGCATGAGGAAGAGCGTCCACCTGGTGAAGGTCAGCTCTACCCGAGGTCTGGAGAGGGCTTCCTTCTTTAAAATAGTGAATTCGTTGCAAAAACTTTAAGATTGGGAGATTTCTCATGAAAAATCTGGGTTCCTGTCCGTTTTCTCCCTTGGAATATAAAGGATCGGAGATGGTGGCCCCAACTCACTTCTGAGCCACTGTCCCCTGGGCTCTGGGTCCCTGCAGAGGCCCACCCCCTGCAGAGGGACTGGACTGCTCTGGGCATCACCCCCTTGGTCCTGCAGAAACGCCTGTGAGACCCCTGAAGTGACTCTTTCTCCGCTGGGGTGAGGGGTCTGTTGTGGCTCCGTGGGTTTCCCAGGCTCTGGAAGAGATGGATGGGGTTTGGTGTCCCTCTTACAGGATTCAGAAGTGTTGATCATGAGACATGGGTCTTCCCTGATGGCTCAAACAGTAAAGAATCCACCTGCAATGCGAGAGACCTCTGTTTGATCCCAGGGTTGGGAAGATCCCTTGGAGGAGGGCATGGCAACCCGCTCCAGTATTCTCGCCTGGAGAATCCCATGGACAGAGGAGCCTGGCAGGCTTTAGCCCATGGAGTAGCAAAGGGTGGGACGTGACTGAGCGACTGAGCGCACGTCCTGAGACCTGTGCAGCAGGAGTGGAGAAGTGCTTTTTCGCTGCCTCCTAGTTCTCCCCTCCCCCTCCTTCCTTCCCACCTCCCCTTCTTCCCTCCTCCCCACTCCTGTTCCCCTCCTCATCCTGTCTCTCTCCCTCCTCCTCCCCTTCCTTCTTATCCCCTCCTCCCCCTTCCTCCTTCATCTTCTCCTCTTCTTCCCCTCCCCCTCCTTCTCCCCCCACATCCTGTCTCTCCTCTCCCCCTCCCCATCGTCCTCTCCCTTCTCCCCTTCCTCCTCCTCCCTCCCCCTCCTCCCCCTTCTTCTCCTCTGCTTCTGCCCCCTCTTTCAGAAGGAGCTGACACTCACTCATTAAAAAGAACCTGCTTGTGAATCATGGATTTGATGTGTCATTATGTATATTTCAGTTACTTAGTAAAAATAGGTTTATATTATTTCTTAAGACGAGGGTAAAGTCTTAAGCACTAACATCCATGACATCTTGTGCTTGGCCAACATTTTTCAAATATACCTGGAGATATATTACTATTAAATAGAAAATGCTGACATTTCTCTCCCCTGTGTGGACCTGACATCACCTTGCGGTGCCCGTGGTAGACGGCCAGCCCCTCGGGAAGCTGTGGGCTGACTTGGGGCTCGGACAGCTTTGGACAATTTCCGGCGTACCCCTGGATTTTGGGCAAACGGTGTGATTTGGGGTAAATCGCCCACCTCTGGGAGTTTGTTGTCTGCACTGCAGGGACCACAGTAGTGATGTCTGCTCCAACCTTGTGCGGCAGTTGGCAGGACCCATCACAGGCGAATGTCGCCGTGAACCTGCAAAGTTGTGTTCACACTTGGCTCTGAGCTTCCACAGTGGTGGCCCTTGGACCACCTTCAGCCCATAGATGACCCGGGCCCTGTTTCAAACAGTATTGAAACCATTGCCAGTATCAAAATCAGGGGATTTTTAACCTTAACATCTTAAATTCCAGGTTCTCTCCAGAAACCCAAGCAGGTCCTGCTGCCTGGCGGGATGGTGGGGCTGAGTGATAGCTGAGTGGTGGCTGCATTGTCCCACTGGCCTCCCTTGTGGACACCTGAGTTATGACCTCGGTCAGCAGGGTGGCCGTTCCTGGGACCATCTTCCTGTGTTCTGGGTGGGTGTTCCATGTGCAATTACCGGGAGGGGGAGCGGGGAGCAGGGACTTCATGCAGCGTACGAAGTCGGGAGCGCTGGTCCCTGTGGGGGTGAGTTTGAGAATGCAGCCTTGGGCTGAATTAAGGATCTGTCTGTTCTTCCTCATGTGAGAATCCCCAGGGCCCGGACTTCTTAGAGAGCGGGCTGTGCACCTGCACTCCACCTCCGAGGCCCCGGGGCAGCCTGAAGTGTCACCCACAAGTCTTCTTTCTGGCCCTTGGCCCCTCCCGCACTTCTGTCTTGCTCAGAGGGGACCAGACCAGGGCAGGGCAGGAAGCAGACAGGTTGCCCCCTTGGCTTATCAACCTGGATTCTGGAAACAGCACTTCTTCTTGGGGCTGGTGAGAGTCCTGAGCCCCAGGCTAAGAACTGAGTGATGAAGTCAAGGATGGAAGGGGAGATGAGAACACGCCAGCTAGAGCGGGAGGCTGAGGGAGCTGCTGGGGATGGGAGTGTGTGCCCAGCAAAGGGCAACCCAGCAGACAGAGGCTTTCCAGGTCAGTGTCAGGGGCCAGAACCCCTAACAGACATGGGATGACAAATGGGGAGATGACTCAGAGGACATGGCCCATCTGAGGTCACAGCTGCAAGGGGCTTCAAGGCCAGAGGCTTGTGTGGAATCGTCTTATTTTCAAACATTGGCAGCTAACCCCTGCATTCCCACCCTTCCAATTGCCATGTTCTGTTTTACTTTTCTCCATAGCACACAACAGAGTCTAAATATTATGTATTTCATACATTTGTCTTGTCTTCCTGCACTAGAAAAATAATTCCATGGAGGTGGGAAATAAGACATTTTGCTCACTGCTGTATCTCGTCTCATAGCAGACATCTAATAAGTGTTTGTTGAATGAATGATGGATGTGTAGGTTGAAGAAAAAAATGCATCGTAGTTTTTGACTTCATATGTTTTCCATTCGCAAAAAAAAAAAAAGTTCCCATTAATCACTTTCCAAACTGAAGACGTTTTGTTTTTGAAGGAAATACCTGCCATGCATAAGGGATGTCCCCCCACCTCGTGCTGTCTGAGGGGCCCCTGGGGGGACAGCTCCTTGTTTATGGGGTGACCTAAGTGAGCAGGAAGACGGAATGTGGGTGAACTATGTCCTGAGCACGTGTTTGGTTCTGCAGCACAAAGTCTGGAGTTTGCGTTTCTTCCAAGTGAGTTGGGGGCAGGATTCAGGCCACAGTTTGACATGATGGCTTCCGGTCAGATGGATAATTTGCTTTAGCTGGGGACATTTAAAAACTGGTCAGTTTCACGGAAGTTCCAGTCACCGGCCCTGTTGGGGAAAACTCAGAGTTCAGGGCGGGGGGGCGCCTCCCTTGGTGAGGACTGTTGTCTGAGCTGAGTGGCCTCTGGCTCCTTACGTGGAGGGGGTGGGTTAGGGAGAGTTGGGGGGTGGAGGTGTCTCCTCCCATTGGTCTACCTGCACTTCAGTTCTCTTACCTGTCACTGCCTGTCTCCCTGGGAAGGTGGTTTTGTTATTCTTGGTCTCAGCTGGGGACCTCCAGGTCTCCTGAGTCTACCCAAAATCAAGCGAAGGGAGGAGTTGGGGGAGGCCTGGGGTGGGGACAGAGGCGCACAGGGGTCAACTGAGGCCTTAGCATCCCCAGAAGCAGCCAGGACGGTATTAATTCTTTATTATTGTTGTTCAGTCATTAAGTCATGTCCGATTCTTGAGACCCCATGGAATGTAGCCCGCCAGGCTCCTCTGTCCGTGGGATTCTCCAGGCAAGATTCTCCACTGGAGTGGGTTGCCATGCCCTCCTCCAGGGGATCTTCCTGACCCAGGGATCAATCCTGCATCTCCTGCACTACAGGCGGACTCTTTACCATCTGAGTTCTTTGCTGTTATATAAACCACTCCCGTCTGTTTTCATTCACTTCCACGACTCTGGGAAGGACATGATGGAGCAGGTGTGCTGAACTGGGTGGGTCAGGACCTGTCTCTGAGAGCAGGCAGAACGGGAGGGGGCCTAGTGTTTGGACCCTCTGGAGGAAAGATGGCTGAATGAGCCCAGTGCTGGTACTGTGCTGCCCCACAGCCTGTGTGGGCACGACACAGCCATGGGTATGTCAGTGCACGGCCACCTCAGAGTGGGTGTGTCACTTTCTGCAGTCAAGTGTGCGTGTAACACTAGGGTTACAGGTGACACTCCTGGAGGAGACCCATGTGGGTATCAGCCACATGCTCTCATGCCCAGGAGGTGACTGTTCCTGTTCCCGTTTGCTCCCTGGGGGGTGAAAGGCAAGAGACCCACAGCCAGGAGGCGCTGTGAGCCCCTCGCCACTGCCCAGCCCTCGCACCCACACTTTGTTCGTCGGGTGAAGGGTCTTCGGGGACCCTCTGCAGTGCTGCCACCTGGGATGGAAGCTGAGATGATTAGGTCTGGTCAGCAGCCCTGATGAGAGAAGGGGCAGAGGCAGAGGGGATTTCAGCGGTGAGGCGTGGAAACGGCCAGCACTGCCTTCCTCACCAACTGCGGCTTGCTGAGCCGGGCCGGGAATTCTCGTCTTTGCGGACAGAGGCTGGCATCAGCGGGAGGGGCATTCCCGCCACGCTCTGGGTGATGCCATGCGTGCCCCACTTCCGTGCTTCATGGCAGGCAATGAATCAGTGTGAGAAGTTTTGGCTTCCATCTGTGGGGTCACACAGAGTCGGACACAACTGAAGCAACTTAGCAGTAGCAGCAGCAACATGACATCCTCATCAGTCCTCACCACCTCCCATGATAGTGGCTTGAACAGCAGGCTGTCTCTCTCTCGGGGGGTGGTGCTCCACTTGTCATCCCCACATCACACATCGGCGTCGGGGGAGATGGTGGGGCTGGGGGCTCCATCAGCTCCTCTGCAGGAGGCTCCTGACACCTCGATGCAGTGTGTCCACCCATCAGCATTTAGTCACGGGGCAACTCCCGCTTCACAGGAGGGACGTGTGGTCACTGTTGGTGGTCAGTCAGAGATCCTTTCCCTGCACAATGGAGAACAGATGTTCATCTGTCACAGACCTCTGTCTTGCTCCTCACCTGGCACTCAGGGTTGTGTATCCTGTTTGCTGAGAGGGAGTCTGTGAACGTAGGCTCAGTCCAAGACCAGTGACCTTTCTGAGACTGCATGGGGGCAGAGACGACCCTGGGTGGAGAGTCCCAGTCATCCGGGAGTCTCCCCTCCTTGGGGAGGGCGTTTCCCTCAACTGTCCTGCAGCTGGCCGGGAAGGCACGGCCACCCATCCTCTGGGCTTGGAGTCCAGCTGTAGTTCTGGTGCAGCCCAGATGTGCCTGGGGCTCACCCGACCCTCCTGGATTTGAGCCCCCGACCTCCGGGAAGCAATGAGATGGGATGGGAGAGTGCTTGGGGTACAGCCCTGGAGAGAGATGCTGGTGCTTTGGGCTCCTTGAACTTGTAGGGTGGAGGCATTCCAGGCATCCCAGCTGACGCTCAGATCAGTGACTCACTCCACAATGATAATAGGTTGCTGATCCAGGAACTTTTGTAGCTCACATCAAAGGTTCTTGTCCTCGTTTGTGGGCAGGATGAAATCACTTTCAGATGTCGGTATGGCTCTTCTGCACAGCACGGGACAAACCTGAATTCAAGGGCATCCAGAACCAGGTCTGTAGTCCTGGGCCCAGGCAGCAGAACCTGCCTTTTCTTCTCCCCGAGACTGTGAAGGGACCCAGACCTTCTCTTCCACTTGCCCCCTCTCCCGCCCTTCATTCTGCCGAGAGTCCTGGAGCTCAGAGTGCAGTGGGGAGACCGGCTGCCTTGTCCTCCCCCAGATCCTCCATGGGGCTAAGCCAGGCCACTGCTTTCCTCATCGGCTGAGCGCGGGCTCTGAAGCTAACCCCCATGTTGAAGTCCCAGCTCTGTCATAGCTTACTGTGTAACCTTGAGCTGGTTGCTAGAGGTCTCTGTTCTCAGTTTCCCCCTGTGTCTAATGGAAGCTGTGATGCTGTCTGCAGACAGGCATGAGGGCTATGTGAGCCCCAGGTGTGAAGCAGGTGTGGCAGGGCTGGCTGGTGAGTCAGTGGCTCTCAGGAGGGAGCAGCGGCCAGGTTCAGCCCTGATGCCCGCTCTCAGCATCACTCGTTCACTTCCGGTGCACTCTTGTGGTTTTGCATGTCTGCACCCCACACACTTGTCTGCCTTCATAAGCTTTTCTTTACTCTGCACACCTACTCTTCCCTGGTCCGAAATGCTGGGAATGAAACGCTCATCATAGTATTTTCTGTGTTAGATGCGAATGTAACCAAGACATAGCCTTCATCCACGCACCCCCTCCAAAATGATCAGGTGCTCCTGGAGGGGTCAACTGAGCTGGCTTCTGGTGGCAGCTGGGTAGGGATGTTTGCCCTTCCTGCTGACCACATAGCATAATCGTGAGGCTGACCAGATGGCATAACATGTGGAGGACACATGCTCTGTGGGTTGGGTGTGATACCAGGGTCACCCCTGAGGACATCTGTGAGTGAAGGTGAGTCTGGTACCCAGCTCTGTTGGATGAGAGCAAGATGTGAGCCCCTCACCAAGGACTGGCTACATCTCTGCTTGGGGCTGGTGATGAGACCGAAAGTCTGTCACCTGAAGGAGAGGTGCCTGGGGAGGTGGAGCAGGGGGAGGCTGAGCAGTGGGAGGTGTACCAGGAGGAGACCAGAGCCAGCACTTGAAGCCTGAAGTAAGTCAGGGCTTATGAGGTTACCCTGGGTGGTGCAGGAAGGTATCCACCCACTGCTTCAGCTGTCTCATCACTGTGAAACTAGGCAAAGATGCCTCATTTGCAAGGTATTTGGGGCATGTATTGGATCCACGAGGTTCCAAGAATTTGGGCAGAAAGCTGGGAATTTAGCAAGTCCCAGTTGCCTCAGTGGTAAAGAATCCGCCTGCCAGTGTAGGAGATGCGGGTTGGATCCCTGAGTCAGGAAGATCCCCTGGAGAAGGAAATGGCAACCCACTCCAGTGCTCTTGCCTGGGAAATCCCATGGACAGAGGAGTCTGGTGTGCTCCCGTCCATGGAGTCACAAAATAGTCAGATGAGACTTAGCGACTAAACAATAAAAACAACGTCTGGGACGGCACTGCACTTGTTCCTGTTGGTGGCCCGTTACGCAATAGAACAGCAGACCTCTTGTCTTTTCCACAAGAATTATCACCATCATCACCACATCATCATCATCATCATTAATGCAGTTCTCAAGAATCACTGGCTGTGTTTGTGGCAGGAAGTGCTGTGAACTGGGCAGGCCAGGTGTTCTGGGGTTGCTCCAACTACAGTTTGACTTTGATTTTCTAGTCCAGATTTCCGGAGGCCGTGAACCACTCCCATGGTCCTCCACTTCTGATGTTCACCATCTGTGTTTAGCTGGAGGAACAAGGATGCAGTCTTCTCGGTGAGGCCATACCAGTGTAACATTGAGGATTCTGCCGATACACCCCAGGAAATGAGAATCCATTGTTGCTTTCAATAGATTCCAACAAAGGCTGCTGGCATACTTCACTGTCTTTTCTACAATTTGATTTGACACAGAACTTGGGTGTTTGTATTTAAATGATAAATTTCCGTCGAGAATCCTCTGTTGAAACAGACTGGGAAATCTGAGTAACAACATAGACTTGTCTGGAGTGTAAGATCTTTGGGACAGCAGTAAATATCTGAATTTCCTTTCTTAGCCTTTCTTCACTAATAAGGAGCTATTTAAAGGAAGGCACTTCCCTGGTGGCTCAGTGGGAAAGAATCCACCTGCCAATGCAGGAGACACGGGTTTGATCATTGGGTCAGGAAGATCTTCTGGAGAAAGAAATGACAACCCACTCCAGTATTCTTGCCTGGGAAATCCCATGGACAGAGAAGCCTGGTGGGCTTCGCAAAAGAGTCGGACATGACTTAGTGAGCAAATAACATGTAAGGGAAGAGAGGGGCTTCTCTTTTCCAGGATGCCTGGGACAATGAAATGATACTCACTTGAGAAGGGACTCAGGCTTGTTTCAAAGGATGTTTCCAAACCCATATCTCACCCAGCAGTTTTTAATGAAATGGTTCACATTGAGTTCTCCTCATCACATCTATGCAGAAATCTCATCTTTCGTAGCCCGACTTGGTGAGTGCTGATCTGAGAATTTCTAGATGACTCCTGGGGTCTGTTGCTAAGACCAAGAAAGACAAGGTGTCGGGAGGGGAGGGAGGGGTCCCAGGAGCAGAGCTGAGGGAGGTCACTGCCCACACCACATGCTGGGAAAGCTTTGCCTGTAAGTGATGCCCTCTGGAGGTGGCCACCTCCGCCCAGGCGCTCACATTCCATCTCTGGCTGCTCTGAGTCTCATCCCAGAAGCCGCACAGGTGGGGCTGCAGCTGCAGGAGGGCCCGAGAGCCTGCACTGAGTTCAGCTCTGGAAGGGCTGGGGTCCTGAGCTGTTCTGGGAGTGCTCCTTCCCAGCCTCCTGCCACTCCACTGACCGCTGTAGTCCCTCCTCAATCATCTCTCTCGTCTGCGCCTGGACTCAGCACACCTTCCGCGTGGGGCAGGAGCACTGGTCTTTGTGGAGGCAGAGTGACTGCTCCTGTTCACCGTCACAGAAGAGCCAGCGACGCTGCCAGGGCTTTCCTCCTCCAGGGGCCGACGGGCTTCTCTTTCAGTGAATGGTCAGGAGGTGAAGGTGCACGGATTAACTTAGACCCAGGTCATGTGGAGCTGTCAAGAGAGAGGGAGAGTGAGGAGAGACCCACTAGAGTGAAGTCGGGGGAAACCGAGAGGTGTGAGGGCAGATGCTGAGCATCCAAAGTAACGGGAATCGAGGGCGCTTTCCTTTCTTGGTGGCTTTATGAAATCGAGTCAGGAAGACAGTTTCATGAACTCTTTAAGGGTTCATAGGAGCCTCTGGAGGGGTGAAGGACAGTTGCGACATCACCCACCGGACCGGCTGATCCTGTGGTGGACTGAGTGCTCCCTGTGCGGTGCGTTCAGGAGCCGCGCCCTTGTTCACAGCACAGAACTCACCTGGGGGATACTCCGCCAGCCACGGGGTCCCCTCGCATGCACAAAGCCTGGGCCTGTCCTCTCTCAGATTCAGGCACTGAGACCTCCCCCGCAGGCTGTAGGTTTTCCAGAGCATCCAGCCTTTCTTGCATTCGCCTTTCTGACATTCTTCATGGCACCACCGCTGTCACGGCAGAACCAAGAGTGTTCACCGACCGGATCCCCTTCTCGCTGGCGTCTGTTGGCTTTTTCTTTCGTTGTCCTGTGCACTCACATTTGCATCTTTCTTTTTGTCATATTTACATCATGACAAATGAGAAGTGTTTTTTTTTTTTTTCTTGGAAAGCTTCTTGATTCAGTGCTGCTAAATTCTAACAAAGTACTATGCCAGATCAGGAAGCTGTTCATCTTTAAGTAAGAGCCTTGTGTAGAAGCAAACATGGTGGTTTGGAAAAAAAAATCTCAAATGGCTTTTATACCATGAGAATAACAGGTGTTCATTTCACAAGTAATTGGTCATGTTCATATTTTAGGACCTTCGGGATCTGGCTTACAAAATCATTTTCTGTGAACTGTTCACATTGAAATCTTTAATTCTTCCCGTTGAAATGCAAATGTTGTTTGGCAGAGATGGAGTGTCAGCGAGATGATTAATATCCCTGTGGATTGCGACACTGTTTTGCCAGTTTTGTATCTATTAAGCAAATTTATATCAGTGTTCCTGATGGTCTCATAGATGCATGATTCTTTGAATTTTCCTTTGAAGTGATACTAATATTTAATGATTGCTTCATTCATTAATAAGTTAGATAATATAGGGTATAGATATTCATTTTATATGGCTTCCCTGCTGGCTCAGATGGTAAAGAATACGCCTGACTGTGCAAGAGACTTGGGTTGGATCCTTGGGTCTGGAAGATCCCCTTGAGGAGGAAATGGCAACCTACCCCAGCATTCTTGCCTGGGAAATCCCATGGACAGGGGAGCCCGGTGGGCTACAGTCCATGGGGTTGCAGAGTTGGACATGACTTAGCCACTAAACAACAATAATTCATTTTAATTCCACAACATCATATGGAAAAACTCAAATGGACTTTTTGGCTAACCCAGTTTATCTGTTTGAGAGTCATGGTTTTACCCTTTTCAAAGGTAGGCTTTTAATATGTGGGAAGAGAACTTCAAGGGAAAGGTTTTATGCATTCTCTCTTGCTTTAAGAAAAGGACTTTTCTGCGTGTGTGAGTTTAAGGCCTGGGGAAATTTGGGTTAAACTTCTGTATGGCTTCCCTGATAGCTCAGTTGGTAAGGAATCTGCCTGCAATGCAGGAGATCCTGGTTTGATTCCTGGGTCAGGAAGCTTCCCTGGAGAAGGGATAGGCTACCCACTCTAGTTTTCCTGAGTTTCCCTTGTGGCTCAACTGGTAAAGAATCTGCCCGCAATGCGGGAGACCTGGGTTCAATCCCTGGGTTGGGAAGATCCCCTGGAGAAGGGAAAGGCACTCCAGTATTCTGACCTGGAGAATTTCACGGGCTGTATAGTCCATGGGGTCACAAAGAGTTGGACACAACTGAGCGAGTTTCATTGTCACTTTCATATATAATATATGAGCTAACAGAATAGAATAGCAAACAGGAAAGTGGGAAGCAAAGATGATTAACAGGAATGTCTCACAGTGCACACTGAAGAGAGTTCTTAGACTGTTCAAGAATGCAAATTGTGGGCTTCTAAACTCCTACTTTCTTTTCTAAGTAAAATTGCTCTTCATTCATGAAAAATAACATTTTAATGTGGTTTATTAGAGGGTTCAGGGCTGCAAACCTGATTTATTATTATTATCAGCCACAGAACCAGGCTGTAAAACAGATCAGAATTTTATAACCTTTAAACCCATCTTGTTATTTGCATAGAAATTAAAGTATTACACTCCCTGGGACCTTCCCATGTGACCCCCAGGGGCATACCTGTAATTGAAATTTCCTGATTATACGTGTGTGAGTTTAAGGCCTGGGGAAATTTGGGTTAAACTTCTGTATGGCTTCCCTGATAGCTCAGTTGGTAAGGAATCTGCCTGCAATGCAGGAGATCCTGGTTTGATTCCTGGGTCAGGAAGCTTCCCTGGAGAAGGGATAGGCTACCCACTCTAGTTTTCCTGAGTTTCCCTTGTGGCTCAACTGGTAAAGAATCTGCCCGCAATGCGGGAGACCTGGGTTCAATCCCTGGGTTGGGAAGATCCCCTGGAGAAGGGAAAGGCACTCCAGTATTCTGACCTGGAGAATTTCACGGGCTGTATAGTCCATGGGGTCACAAAGAGTTGGACACAACTGAGCGAGTTTCATTGTCACTTTCATATATAATATATGAGCTAACAGAATAGAATAGCAAACAGGAAAGTGGGAAGCAAAGATGATTAACAGGAATGTCTCACAGTGCACACTGAAGAGAGTTCTTAGACTGTTCAAGAATGCAAACTGTGGGCTTCTAAACTCCTACTTTCTTTTCTAAGTAAAATTGCTCTTCATTCATGAAAAATAACATTTTAATGTGGTTTATTAGAGGGTTCAAGGCTGCAAACCTGATTTATTATTATTATCAGCCACAGAACCAGGCTGTAAAACAGATCAGAATTTTATAACCTTTAAACCCATCTTGTTATTTGCATAGAAATTAAAGTATTACACTCCCTGGGACCTTCCCATGTGACCCCCAGGGGCATACCTGTAATTGAAATTTCCTGATTATGTGCAAATCCTAAAAGTTTTTACGCTGAGAGTTCTGCTTTGTAGTTTGTGATATGAAAATTATATTTTTCCCTCCCATCTGAGGATGCATATACATGAGGCACTATTTACCTTTTTTAATTGAAAACTCTTTTCAGAGATACATTCGAGGTTATAGTTGAGTTTATAGTCCTGGAAACTTTTCAGACTGTAGGAAAACATTCCACTGGGTGAGAGCAAGAACCGATGTGGTCGATGTGGTCGATTGATTTACGGACCACCGCCCTTCCTTTTCCCTTCATGGAGACAGTTGTCGGGCGGGAGAGAAGGGCAGGAAGTTCATTTGAGGAAGATCAAACAGATCAGTGTTGAAGCCGTATTTTAAGTCTAGCTTCTTTTTTTCCCTTCTTGTATCACAGTTCAAATAACATTAAAGTTTGTGAAGTATCTTTGAAAAATTCAACCAAGGTATCCAGGGAAAAAAATTTTAACACAAATATTCTATGAGCAAGAGGCATGCGGGAAGAAAAAATTTCCAGAAGGAGACCTGGGGGCAAAAGCTGACCACTTTGATGTGGGTGTGGGATGGACTCTGACATGGAGGGGCGGGGCGCAGAAGCCTGTGGACCGACCCTCTGTGGGGCCATCGCTTCTCTTTGTTCTGGCGCAGACCACACAAGAGATACTTGTGCTTCAAAGTGGGAACAAAACACACACATCTCAGGATGCAAAGAGGGGTGTTAATGTAGCAACCAGGGCCCCCGGAGATGGAAGGAGGCCCCAGGGAGGAAGTGAGGGAACCTACTCAGCCTCCGCCCGGGTCTGCCTGCATCTGTCTGTGCTGGGCTTGCCTGGGACTCATACGTGGTGACAAATAGTTGAGATCCAAGGTGCTGGGAGGAAGGAAGGATAATTACAAATCCGGTAGTATTGTCCCCAGCATCCTGGAGATGGAAGGAGACACCAGGGAGGAAGTGAGGGAACCTACTCAGCCTACGCCCGGGTCTGCCTGCATCTGTCTGTGCTGGGCTTGCCTGGGACTCATACGTGGTGACAAATAGTTGAGATCCAAGGTGCTGGGAGGAAGGAAGGATAATTACAAATCCGGTAGTATTGTCCCCAGCAAGGAGAGTAACAGTCTATCACCTGTGATCCCCTTAGCTGGCTTACCGACAAACTTCTGTGTTCCTCTGCAGATTTCAGCTAATCAAAATGAGGCTTAAATATCAAAATCCCAGGCTTAATGGTTGGGGACATTTTATCTCCTGCGTGAGTTGTGTTTATTCCAGCTAGAAAGCTTGGCTGGGTGATCGCTGATCTGATGCTAAACTTTTTTTTTTTTTTTAATTGGGGTAGAGTTGTTTTACAATGTGGTGTTTGTTTCTGCTGTACAACAAAGTGAATCAGCTGTATGTATACATGTAACCCCTCCCTCTTGACTGTCTCTACAGCCGCCCCATCCCACCCATCTGGGTCATCACAGAGCTGTGGAGCCAAGCTCCCTGCTATACAGCAGATTGTACAGTACTATCCCACCAGCTATTTATTTACGTCTACCTATAGAGATGGTAGTGTACATATGTCAGTCTCAACCTCCCAATTCATCCCCCCGCTTTCCTCCACAACACTGGGTCCACACATCTGTTTTCTACATCTGCATCTCTATTCCTGCCCTGAAAATAGGTTTTTTAAAACTGTTTGTTTTGGAATAATGCTTGATTCACCAGAACATCACTGAAATCAGGGTGCAGAACCAATTACCACCCAAAACATCTCCTTTGGTTGTACTTCCTTCCCCTCACCATCCCTTACTCCTGGCAACCAGTGATCTGTTTTCCGTCTTTATGGTTTTGTCATTTTGAAAAGGGTGCCTAAATAGAAGCATACAGATGTTGCCTTTTGAAATTGGCTTTCTTCACTCAACCTGATGCCCGTGAGATCCATGCAAACTGTCATGTGTATCACTAGCTTAAACCCTTTTGGCCGAATAGTCATCTGGGGTCTAGATAAACTGCCGTGTGTTTAGCCAGTCACCCACTGAGGGATGTTTTAGTTGTTACCCGGTTTTGATTATTACAAGTAAAGCTGTTGTGAAGAATCATGTATGGGTTCTGGCGTGGAAGTAGTTTCTATTTCTCTGGGGTAGATTCCCAGGAGTACAGTTGCAGGATCATGGGATAAGTATTTTCAATATTTCTTAAAACTTCCAAACTCGTTTTTAGAGTGGCCGTGCCATTTCACGTCCCCACCAGCAATGTGTGAGTGATTTAGTTTCTCTGCATCTTTGCCAGTGTTCGGTTCAGCCAGTCTTTTATTTGAGTTGTTCTCATTGTGGTCTGAATTTGAATTTCCCTGAGGGTTAGTGATGCTGAAAATCTTGTCTTCTGCTTATTTGCCATCTGTGTATCCTCTTCAGTGAAAGGTCTGTTCATGCCTTCTCTCCCTTTTCTAATTGGATTCTTTGTTTTTTTTTTTTTTTTTTTTTACAATTGAGTTTTGAGAATCCTTTACATATGCTTGATATGACTCCTCTGTCAGATGTATGGTTTGCAAATATTTCTCTTAGGCTGTAGTTCATCTTTTTATCCTCTTAACAGGGTCTTCCACAGAGTGTGAAGTTTTTAGTTTTTATAAAGCCCGATTTATTTATTTTTCAATTTTATGGAATGTATTTTTGGCGTCATAGCTCAGTACTCTTCAATGACCTCTAGGTTCTGAAGATTTTCTCCTGTTATCTTCTAAACGTTTTCTAGGTTTATGTTTTACATTTAAGGAAGGGCTTCTGGTGGCTCAGTGGTAAAGAATCTGCCTGCCAGTGCAGGGGACATGGGTTCTACCCCTGGCCGGGGAAGAGCCCACATGCCTTGGGGCAGCTAAGCCCCTGTGCCACAGCTACTCAGCCGGCACTCTAGAGGCCAGGGATCTGCGACTGCTGAGCCCCTGTGCCACAGCTACTGAAGCCCGCTTGCCCTAGGAACCGTGCTCTGCAACAGGGGAGGCCACTGCAAGGAGAGGCTGGCACACCACACCTTGAGAGTAGCCCTCCTTGCCACAGCTAGAGAAAAGCCTGCACAACCGTGAAGGCTCAGCACAGCCAAAAATAAATAGATAAAGAGGCATTATCTTAAAAAAACCATTTAATGTAGGATCTATTTTCTGTTAGTTTTTGTGTAAGATTGGGATTTAGATTGGGTTATTGATTGACTAATTGTCCTATGGATGTCCAGTTGCTTTGGCATTATTTAGTGAAATAGCTAGCCTTCCTTCATTAAATTACTTTTGTTCTTGTCAAACGCCAGTTCACTGGATTTGTTTGGAGCTGCCTCTGGGTCTCTGCTCTGTTCCACTCATCTACTTGCTGACTGTCAGGATGTGTCTTTATAACTCATTTTCTTTCTGAAAATCCACTCTGTATATTACAGCAATATCATTAGCTCAGGCTCATGGGTTCATACAGAATGTATTTTGAGGCACTATAAGAAAAATAATGGCATTTATTTCTTTTTTTAAGGCATATATTTTCTCATGGGAGGAGATGATCCCAGAAAAACAAGGATTTCATGTTTTCCATAGAAAAGACATTTTTGCTACTTGAGTGAACTTGTCCTCATTTAGACAATTCCTTAGGTGTCTTCCACTCTCCCCTCTTGGATTAGGAAGGAGAGGGCAAAGAGGGTCTCCTTTAGGATTTAAACCCGCCAGGGTCAAGGTGCTCCTTTTGGGTTTAGCTGGCCTGGCTCTGAGGTCTGTGAGGCACCATTCCCTGGGGGTTTTCTGGGGACACCTGCTGTCTCTGTGGTTAACTTGAGGGGGGAATAAGCGGGTGAGGAGGGAGGTGGGAATAAACATTAGGGATCTGAGACCAGGACAGTTGCCTTTGTTCTTTTATATTTGAATCAAATTGGAAGCAAACCTATGTAGTGACCCCAGACTCTTGAGAGCCATAAATAAACAAGCTGTCTGGCATCAAATAGTCCTGAGTGTGTGGCTCAACACAAGGTTTTCCTTGTGTTTTAAAAGCAAGAATCTGGACTTCTCTGGTGGTCCAGTGGTTACGAATCCACCTGCCAATGCAGGGGACTCGAGTACCATCCCCGGTCTGGGAAGATCCCACATGCCACAAGGCAACTAAGCCCAAATGCCTCAACTACTGAGCCTGCATGCCCTAGAGCCCACGCTCCGCAACAAGAGAACCCACCACAATCGGAAGCCTGGGCACCACAACTAGAGAGTGGCCCCTGCTTGTCACAACTAGAGAAAAGCTGGCCTAGCAACAAAGACTCAGCCCAGCCCCCCCCCCCCAAAAAAAAAACAAAAACCAAACAACCGGCAACAACAAAAACCAAGAATCTTTGCAGCCCATTCATGTGAAATAGGGATGGAGACTTTTAGAAAGAACCCCAACCTCCAGGCTGACAAGAGCTTACAGCTGCCCTCGTCCCCACACATTCCTGCCTCTTTCTGCTTCTGTTTTCTGCCCCTCACTCTGCCTTCCCTGGGACCCATCTCTCTGCTCTCTGAGACATCACAGCTGTAAATGCCACACGCAGGAACAGGCCTGGGGATGTGTATAGCTTATGTCAGCGTGTTGTCCACTGAGACCTTCCTGACTCCTGTTACCTGGGCCACGGGGATGATGTGAGAACATTTTCTGTTCAGTTTGAAGCGGGCTGTTCTAATTCCAGATTCCTGTGTAACTTTGTGGGTTTTTTCCTTTTTTTTTTTTTTGCTGGAAGCAGCAAAGCAATTTTCTCTCTGCATGTTTCCCTCACCTGCCTTGCAGGTTTATACACTGAATATAAACTGTGAATGTGAGAATCAAGAGGCTGGGGGCCTCACACTGGACCCGTGAGATTTAACAGAGGAGAGAGAACTTAGGTCTGGAGATCACAGAGGATCACATTTAGAATTTAATTCCTTTCTGTCACCAGACCTGCCCCTGCCCAGAACTCCACAGGGACAGTGAAGGTGGAAAAATTCAAGTTTGCAGATGTGGGACTCCACCTTCCCCAGGCCTCTGGATGGGGTCCTTGGTGGGCATCTCTGACATGCTCCTGATGGCCGTGGGTGTGCTGATGTGTCCCGCCCAGGCCCTTCTCGGTGTCTCTGGCTGTGCTCAGCTGCACGTGGAGGGAAGAGGCAGGTCCGGAGGCTGGGGTCCATCTGGGACTGAGGCCCAGCTTTCCTCTGAGGATGAAAACAAGTGTGTGTGTCTGTCCACAGACAAGACAGACAAACTTAAGCCCAAAGGAGCCTCTCTTGGCTGGTGGGCCTTGAAGGGTTGGTGGAGATGGAGATTCAGGCAGCATTTGAATGGAGAAGGTAACTTCCCTGGTGGCTCAGAGGGTAAAGCCTCTGTCTACAATGCGAGAGACCCGGGTTCGAGCCCTGGGTTGGGAAGATTCCCTGGAGAAGGAAATGGCAATCCACTCCAGTACTACTGCCTGGAAAATCCCATGGACAGAGGAGGTTGGCAGGCTGCAGTCTATGGGGTCGCAAAGAGTCGGACACGACTGAGCGACTTCCCTTCACTTCACTTTGAATGGAGAGAGCCTGGGGGCTGTGGATGAGGGCCTCTAATGAGCTGATCACACACTGAGGAATCTTGGGAGGGTCTGAGTGCAGCGCCTGTGGGTTCTCAGCACCCCAGGCATGGCCCACTCCTCCTGGGAGCCAGAAAGGGCAAAGCCTAGTGCAAATGGTGCTGGAAATAGGTCGGGAGGCGGTGGTGGTGGTGTATGGAGCCAGAGAGCCTCCCTGATCCCCTGCTCCATGGAATCAAAGGTCTCAGTTTCTCAGCCCACCTGAACTTTCACCCTCAGCATTTGTGCAACTCAACCCACCAGGCTGCCTTGGTCTCCCCGTCCAGAGGTGAATCTCAGGGTCTCTTTTGTCGGGCTCTGCCTTGCCCCAATCCTGCCAGTGCTGGAACCTGTCTTACCATCTTCAGGAGGGGCTACTTCTGCTGTGCTGTGCTGCCTGTGATTCTGTGAGTGAAAGAAACACCTGAAAATTCCAGAACGCTGAGGCTGGATGAAGGGTGTCCCCTGTCATCCCCCACTCAACAATACCTCTGTCATTCTTGTTTCCATAAAGTGGGGATACATTTCAGCCATGTAGAGGCCTGGCCCGTGGCTCATGAGATGAGCCTGGTCAGAGAGGAGGGTGAACAGCAAAGGTGGCTGCTCCAGACCTCCTGCTGACTAATAGCCAGGCACACGTGCCTGCAGCTCTGGGTTGGGGACAGGGTTGCGCTAAGGCCCCCGCCATTGCTTCCATTGTTCAGTCACTCAGTCATATCCAACTCTTTGAGACGCCCTGGACTGCAGCATGCCAGCCTTCCCTGTCCTTCACCATCTACCTGAATTTGCTTAAGCTCACATCCATTGAATTGGTGATATCACCTAACCATTTCACCCTCTGTCATCCCCTTCTCCTCCTGCCTTCAATCTTTTCCAGCATCAGGGTCTTTTCCAATAAGTCAGCTCTTTGCATCAGGTGGCCAAAGTCTTGGAGCTTCAGCTTCAGCATCAGTCCTTACAATGAGTATTCAGGGTTGATTTCCTTTAGGATTGACTGGTTTGATCTTCTTGGTCTCTGAGGGACTCTCAAGAGTCTTCTCTAGCACCACAGTTTGAAAGCATAAATTCTTTGGTGCTCAGCCTTCTTTCTGGTCTGCCATTGCTTTCAGTTCAGTTCAGTCGCTCAGTCGTGTCTGACTCTTAGCGACCCCATGAATTGCAGCACGCCAGGCCTCCCTGTCCATCACCATCTCCCGGAGTTCACTCAAGCTCTCATCCATCCAGTCGGTGATGCCATGCAGCCATCTCATCCTCTGTCGTCCCCTTCTCCTCCTGCCCCCAATCCCTCCCAGCATCAGAGTCTTTTCCAATGAGTCAACTCTTTGCATGAGGTGGCCAAAGTACTGGAGTTTCAGCTTTCGCATCAGTCCTTCCAAAGAATACCCAGGGCTGATGTCCTTTAGAATGGACTGGTTGGATCTCCTTGCAGTCCAAGGGACTCTCAAGAGTCTTCTCCAACACCACAGTTCAAAAGCATCAATTCTTCGGCGCTCAGCTTTCTTCACAGTCCAGCTTTAATAAGTGTCAAATCAAGGGACATAGTGCTCCATGTGTGTTGCTTGGCACAGTGATAGACAAGTGTCCTTCCAACTAATGCATAAGTTAAACTATATTCAGTTGGCCCTCCATATCTGCCAGTTTCACATCCATAGAAACAACCAACCTCGGATGGAAAATATTGGAAAAAAATTTCAGAAAGTTCCAAAAAAGAGTATCAATTTGCCATGCACTGACAACTATTTACATAGCATTTACATTGTATTAGGATTATACATAATCTACAGATGATTTAAAGTATATGGGAGTTGCATATTTTGAAGAATTCATGCATCCAGGGGATAAATCCCACTTGATCATAGTGTTTGATCCTTTTAAATGTGTTCTGTTTAATGTGGGATTCTGTTTGCCAGTGTTTTGTTAAGGACTTTTGTGTCTATGTTTATCAGTGATATTGATCAGTAATTTTCTTTTTTTGTGATATCTTTGTCTGGTTTTGGTATCAGGATGATGTTGACCTCATAGAATGAACTTGAGAGTGTTCTTTTCTCTGCAGTTTTTGGAAGAGTTTGAGAAGGGTGGGTGTTAGCTCTTTAAATGTTTGATGGAATTTGCCTGTGAAGTCAACTGGTTCTGGGCTTTGTTGGAAGATTTTTAATTACAGTTTCAATTCCATTACTTGTGATTTGCCTGTTGGTATTTCCTATTTCTTCTTGGTTCAGTTCAGTTCAGTTCAGTTGCTCAGTCGTGTCCAACTCTTTGTGACCCCATGAATTGCAGCACGCCAGGCCTCCCTGTCCATCACCAACTCCTGGAGTTCACTCAAACTCACATCCATCGAGTTGGTGATGCCATCTCATCCTCTGTCGTCCCCTTCTCCTCCTGCCCCCAATCCCTCCCAGCAGCAGAGTCTTTTCCAATGAGTCAACTCTTCGCATGAGGTGGCCAAAGTATTGGAGTTTCAGCTTTAGATCATTCCTTCCAAAGAACACCCAGGACTGATCTTCTTTAGAATGGACTGGCTGGATCTCCTTGCAGTCTAAGGGATTCTCAAGAGTCTTCTTCAACACCACAGTTCAAAAGCATCAATTCTTCAGTGCTCAGCCTTCTTCACAGTCCAACTCTCACATCCATACATGACCACTGGAAAAACCATAGCCTTGACTAGATGGACCTTTGTTGGCAAAGTAATATCACTGCTTTTTAATATGTTACTTAGGTTGGTCATAACTTTCCTTCCAAGGAGTAAGCGTTCAGTCTTGGAAATTTGTACCTTTCTAAGAATTTGTCCATTTCTTCCAGGTTGTCCATTTTATTGGCCTATGCATGCTTATAGTAGTCTTTTATGATCCTTTGTATTTCTGTGGTGTCAGTTGCAATTTCTCCTTTTTCATCTCTAACTTTATTGATTTGAACTCTCTTTCTTCTTGATGGGTCTGGCTAAAGGTTTATCAATTTTGTTTATCTTCTCAAAGAATCAGCTTTTAGTTTCATTGATTTTCTTTAAAGATTTTTTTTCATATAGACCATTTTTACAGTTTTTATTGAATTTGTTACAATATTGCTTATGTTTTATGTTTTTGTTTTTTGGCCCCGAGGCATGTGGGATCTTAGCTCTTTGACTGGGGCCCAGACTCATGTCCCCTGCAATGGAAGGTGGATTCTTAACCACTAGGCCACCGGGGAAGTCCTAGTTTCATTAATTTTTGTGAATGTTTTCTTCATTTCTGTTTTATTTTTGTGCTGATTTTTATGATTTCTTTCCTTCTACTAACTTGGGTTTGGTTTGTTCTTCTTTCTCTAGTTGCTCTAGGTATAAAGTTAGGTTGTTTATTTGAGATATTTCTTATTTCTTGAGGTAGGATTGAATTGTTATAAACTTCTCTCCTAAAACTGCTTTTGCTGCACCCCATAGATTTTGGGTTGTTGTGTCTTTGTTGTCATTCTTTTTTTTATGCATTATTTGATTAGATGCTCAACATCACTAATGTCGACTGGAAAAAACAGTCACAACCTAGAAACTGAGATTTATGTTTTATTTGGTGGGAATTTTTAGGATGTCAAGCCTGACACTTGAAGCTGTCACATGACAGCATCCCAAGTGACCCCGAGAGAACTGTTCTGAGGAGGTGGTGGGAAGGAGTCAGGTTATACAGACGCTGGCAACAAGGAGCAGATAGGTTGAACAACAAAATATTGAGGAAAACCAGATGTCTCAAGTTAAGGAACTGGTACTTTTCTATGTATGGGAAGATGTAAGAGTCTGGGCTTACTGAAATCATTCCTTTCATGTGCATCTCAGCTCTCGGGGGCCAGCATCCTGGTTTTTTTGTGGCCCCAGGCTCCTCGGTGCTCACAGTAGGGAGTGGCTACAGCTTGATGGCTGCCAAATCACAGGCCTCATTCTTCCTGGGCCCTCTCTGGGCTCAGAAACTCACATTTGGAAGGCCAGAATTGCTGATAGCTGTAGCATCCTTGTTTATTGATATGGTGGGAAACACTCCATTTCTCACTAATTAGAGAAATGCAGATCAAAACTACAAGGAGGTGTCACCTCACACTGGTCAGAGGGGCCATCATCAAAAGTATCTACAAACAATAAATGCTGGAGAGGGTGTGAAGAAAAGGGAACCCTCTTGTTTAGTTAATGGGAATATAAGTTGATACAGCCACTATGGCGAACACTACGGAGGTTCCTTAAAAAAATAGAACTACCGTATGACTCAGCAATCCCACTACTGGGCATAAACCGGAAAGAACCCATAATTCAAAAAGACACTTGCATCCCGGTGTTCATTGCAGCCCTATTCACAATAGCCAAGACATGGAAAGAATGTAAATGTCTATCAGCAGACGAATGAATAAAGAAGATGTAGTGCATATATACAGTGGAATATCACTCAGTCATAAAATAAACAAAATTGGGTCATTTGTTGAGAGATGAATGAACCTGCTGCTGCTGCTGCTGCTAAGTCGCTTCAGTTGTGTCCGACTCTGTGCGACCCCATAGATGGCAGCCCACCAGGCTCCCCCGTCCCTGGGATTCTCCAGGCAGGAACACTGGAGTGGGTTGCCATTTCCTTCTCCAATGCATGAAAGTGAAAAGTGAAAGTGAAGTTGCTCAGTCGCGTCTGACTCTTCGCAACCTCATGGACTGCAGCCTACTAGGCTCCTCTGTCCATGGGATTTTCCAGGCTAGAGTACTGGAGTGGGGCGCCATTGCCTTAGTCTGTCATAAATCAGAAAGAGAAAAACAAATCTCACATATTGACACATACATGTGGAATCTAGAAAAATGGTACAGATGAACCTATTTGCAGGGCAGAAATAGAGACGCAGACATAGAGAACTGACATGTGGACACAGTGGGGAAGGAGAAGGTGAGACAAACGGAGAGAGTAGCATTGACACTTATACACTGCAGCGTGAGAAACAGCTCGTGGGCAGCTGCTGCACGGCACAGGGAGCTCAGCTCGGGGCTCTGCCATGACCTAGAGGGCTTGGATGGGGCATGGGAGGGAGGTCCGTGAAGGGAGGGGATATATGTATACATACAGCCAACTCATCTTGTTGGAGAGCAGAAACTAACGCAACATTGTAAAGCAGCTCTATCTGCCCCGCCCCCGCCCCCTCCAAATATACTGTCCTCTCTGCCTAGGAGATGAGAAAGGAAGGCATTGACCTTGCTTGTGAAGCTCTCCTCCGTTCCACAGCAACTGGGATAGGAATGAGCAGACCCTGCCTCCTAGTTAGAGGGCAGTTTGGCAAGTGATGCGCTCATCTCATTTAAAGGGCCTCTGTGGTTGTTTAGTCGCTCAGTCGTGTCTGACCCTTTGCAGCCCCATGGACTGCAGCATGCCTCTATCTGACCACAAACAAAAAAAAAGTCCTCTATCTGACCACAAACAAAAAACCAAAACAACCCCCATAGAAATAGATGCCCAATGGCACAAAGCAAAAGCCCAAAATGATATAGAAAGTGACACGGATATGATGTAGCTTTTGAATTTTATTGCTTGTTTTATTGTTTATCTCTTAATTATTAAGAATTTCATGAGGGTGCTGGTGGGATAACGTGTCTTACAGACAGGTATCAATAGCGTGAAGCCCTGGATGAATCACTGACATTTTTAGATGATCTCCTGAGATTTTAAGCAAATGATCTTTTCTAATATATAAAGTGGGAGTAATGATTCCTACTTCAGAGCGTGTTGTGAATAAAAGTTGTAAGTACTCATCTACCATGTTCAATCCATAATAGGCACTCAGTGAATAGACTCTATACTGATTATTCTATGGTTAGAATTTTCGATGATTTTCAATAAAGCCAATCTAAGATTAAAAATATATGTATATGGGAGGATGTGTGTAGGTTATATGCAAAAACCACACCATTTTGTATAAGGCACTTGAGTATCCATGGATTTGGGTGTCCTCGGGGGTCCTAGAACAAGTCCCCCATGAATACCCAGGGACAATTGTCCTTGAATGAAAAGCAAGCAAGTTTCTAAATGAGGAACATTCACAGGCTGCTGTGGGGTAGATTTTCTCTCTTCTAAGGTGTGTCTCTCAGATGGAGACCTCTTGCCGAGCCTGCAGCAAACAGTGAACACCTGATTAATCCCACTTGCTTCTCCCCAGATGGGAAACCCTTATGGTTGTTTGTGGGAGTCTCAGATCCCATAGGAGACGTTCCCTGGGGCCCATGTAGCCTTTCCCCATGGGACTTAGGTGCTTAGGAAGAGATGTCTGGTGAAGAATCAGACTTTCCTTGTGGACCACAGGGCTCTGCAGGGTCCTCAGCCTCAGGGCCCAGGGATGTCAAGGTGGCTGCTGCTTGTCCCCCTTCCCCGATGGGGACCCCCATTTCCTGGGTCCTGGGATGACTGGTGGGGATGGTTTTCATGATGGCCGGACAGCATCTCCCACATCTCCCTGGGAAAGTGGGCCCTGACCTGGCGGCCCCACCCTCCTTTCTCAGGCAGCACCACGCCTGGTGCGTTCACACACACCCTTCCTTCCTCCTGTGCTACTGGGAACTGTCTAGTCTTTCCTGGAGGCGTGCTGAGAACCTTTGTTCCATTTTGGCTGCAGATTCCAAACAGAAGGAGGGGATCTGCTTTTCCCATCGCAGGAGCCCAGCCAGGAGGAACCCAGACGGGGTTTCCTGTTTCGGGTGTGATCCTGGCCCCAGATCCCAGGGAGCGCCGTCTGCTCTCCACCCTGCCGACCACACAGGCGCTTGGCTTCTGGGTTGCACCTGATTTTTAAATTCCCCTTGAAGAGTGATTTAGGTCCCGAGTCAGAGGGTCAGGGCTCCAGTCTCTGTGCCGCTCCCACGTGGAAATACTTCCTTGTGCTCATAGGAGAGCTGGCGATGAGAGAAGGGGTGGCTCCTCATCCTGGGGAAGCCCTCAGGGCCTCGACAACGATGCTGGCTTGCTCCTTCTAGTCTTGGCTGCCCTAACGTTTATTCCATTACACAAGCATCACACAAATGCATTCCTTGTTTAAAAATGGTGCATAGTAAACAAATGGGACCTAATTAAACTTAAAAGCTTTTGCAAGGCAAAGGAAGTCATGACAAAATGGAAAGACATCCTACTGAAGGAGAAAAGGTGCTTGCAAATGATATGGCTGATAAGGGGTTAATAGCCAATGTATACAAACAGCTCACACAATTTGACATTAAAAAAAAAAAAAACTGATTTAAAAATAGGCAGAAGGACTGAATAGATGTTTTTCCAAAGAGGAAATGCAGATGGTCAACAGGCATGTGAAAAGATGCTTAACATCTCAAGTCAGCAGAGAAATGTAGATCCAAACCTTGAGGAGTTATCATATCACACCTGTCAGAAAATGGCCATCATCAAAAAACAACACAAATAACAAATGAGGATGTGGAGAAAAGGGAATACAGTGTGGGTGAGAATGGAAATTGGTGCAGTCGCTGGGGAAAACAGTATGTTGTTGTGCAGTTGCTAAGTTGTGTCTGACTCTGCGACCCCATGGACTGCAGCACACCAGGCCTTCCTGTCTCTCACCATCTCCCAGAGCTCGCCCAAGTTCATGTTCATTGAATCAGAAAATAGTATAGAGATTCCTTAAAAAACTGAAAATAAGAACTGCCATATATATGACCCAGCAATTCCACTCCTGGGTGATGTCTAGAAAAAAAAACCCCAGAGCGCTAATTTGAAAAGATACACGCATTCCAATGTTCACAGCAGCATTTACAGTCTCCAGGGTATGGAAGTGTCCATTAACGAATGGATAAAGGAGATGTGGTATATATACACAGTGGAATACTTCAGTTCAGTTCAGCTGCTCAGTCATTTCCAACTCTTTGTCACCCCATGAACCGCAGCATACCAGGCCTCCCTGTCCATCACCAACTCCCGGAGTTCACTCAAACTCACGTCCATTGAGTCAGTGATGCCATCTAACCGTCTCATCCTTTGTCATCCCCTTCTCCTGCCTTCAGTCTTTCACAACATCAGGGTCTTTTCAAATGAGTCAGCTCTTCACATCAGGTGGCCAAAATATTGGAGTTTCAGCTTCAACATCAGTCCTTCCAGTGAATACCCAGGACTGATTTCCTTTAGGATGGACTGGTTGGATCTCCTTGCAGTCCAAGGGACTCTCGAGAGTCTTCTCCAACACCACAGTTCAAAAGCATCAATTCTTCAGCGCTCAGCATTCTTTATAATCCAACTCTCACATCCATACATGGCTACTGGAAAAACTATAGCCTTGACTAGATGGACCTTTGTTGACAAAGTAATGTCTCTGCTTTTTAATATGCTGTCTAGGTTGGTCATAACTTTCCTTCCAAAGAGTAAACATCTTTTAATTTCATGGCTGCAATCACCATCTGCAGTGATTTTGGAGCCCTGCAAAATAAAGCCGGAGAAGGCAATGGCATCCCACTCCAGTACTCTTGCCGGGAAACTCCCATGGACGGAGGAGCCTGGTAGGCTGCAGTCCATGGGGTCGCTGAGTCAGACACGACTGAGCGACTTCACTTTCACTTTTCACTTCCATGCATTGGAGAAGGAAATGGCAACCCACTCCAGTGTTCTTGCCTGGAGAATCCCAGGGATGGTGGAGCCCAATGGGCTGCCGTCTGTGGGGCGCACAGAGTCGGACACGACTGAAGCGACTTAGCAGCAGCAGCAGCAGCAAAATAAAGTCAGCCACTGTTTCCACTGTTTCCCCATCTATTTGCCATGAAGTGATGGGATCAGATGCCATGATCTTCGTTTTCTGAATGTTGAGCTTTAAGCCAACTTTTTCACTCTCCTCTTTCACTTTCATCAAGAGGCACTTTAGTTCTTCTTCACTTTCTGCCATCAAGGTGGTGTCATCTGCATATCTGAGGTTATTGATATTTCTCCTGGCAATCTTGATTCCAGCTTGTGTTTCTTCCAGCCCAGTGTTTCTCATGATGTACTCTGCATAGAAGTTAAATAAGCAGGGTGACAATATACAGACTTGATGTGCTCCTTTTCCTATTTGGAACCAGGCTGTTGTTCCATGTCCAGTTCTAACTGTTGCTTCCTGACCTGCATAAAGATTTCTCAAGAGACAGGTCAGGTGGTTTGGTATTCCCATCTCTTTCAGACTTTTCCACAGTTTATTGTGATCCACACAGTCAAAGGCTTTGGCATAGTCAATAAAGCAGAAATAGATGTTTTTCTGGAACTCTCTTGCTTTTTTAATGATCCAGCGAATGTTGGCAATTTGATCTCTGGTTCCTCTGCCTTTTCTAAAACCAGCTTGAACATCAGGAAGTTCACGGTTCACGTATTGCTGAAGCCTGGCTTGGAGAATTTTGAGCATTACTTTACTAGCGTGTGAAACGAGCACAGTTGTGCTGTAGTTGGAGCATTCTTTGGCATTGCCTTTCTTTGGGATTGGAAAGAAAACTGACCTTTTCCAGTCCTGTGGCCACTGCTGAGTTTTCCAAATTTGTTGGCTTATTGAGTGCAGCACTTTCACAGCATCATCTTTCAGGATTTGAAAGAGCTCAACTGGAATTCCATCACCTCTACTAGCTTTGTACTTCCTAAGGCTCACTTGACTTCACTTTCTAGGATGTCTGGCTGTAGGTGAGTGATCACACCATTGTGATTATCTGGGTCATGAAGATCTTTGGAATATTTTAGTTCAGTTCGGTTCAGTCACTCAGTTGTGTCCAACTCTGTGACCCTATGAATTGCAGCACGCCAGG